>JAINUG010000155.1:1214580-1344580 GCA_029706075.1 Aldrovandia affinis | reverse complement strand
AGGCATTTAGCAGACGCTCTTATCCAGAGGAACTTACACAGTTTACATTTCTTTACATACAATCCATTTATACAGCTGGATATTTTACTGAAGCAATTCAGGTTAAGTACCTTGCTCAAGGGTACAACAGCAGTGTCCCACCTGGGGATTGAACCTGCAACCTCTGAGTTACAAGCCCAGCTCCCTAACCATTACACCACACTGCCGCCTTGTAAATGTGCGCGTGGTCTGCCGGTGAAGTGCGGTGGCTGTTCCCACGTTTCACTAAATGCCTCTCCTCTGTCCTCGTACCCTTAACGCGACAGGCGCTGAACGCGATTCGGCATGGCTCGTGACATGTTACGGTGCCTCCCCCCTCTCGCTGCACACAAAGCCTCCCGCCGTACCGTCAGAGGAGGGCCGGGGCGGTCGCTCTTTATCCACAACCTGAACGCGGTGTAGAAGCGGCAGAGACGCCGCCCTCCTCCCTGCCTCTCTCGCTCCCTCTCTCTCTCTCTCCCTCTCGTCCTTTGAGAGACGCTGCGCCTTTGATCTCGCCACGCCGTTGCTATAGCGTCCGACTCCCTGCGCGAAGCATCGCTATCGCTGCTGCGCTCACGAGACGAGAAAAAAAACAACAAGGAAAACAAAACAAAACAAAAAAAGAAACGATTTCCATTCGCTTTGAGAACATCCCGCTCTTTCTGAGCAGGGGGAAGGGGGGGACAGGGGGGACAGGTGGTTTGTCGGAAGGCGAACGGGATAGTTTGCGTTGTCCGCGCTGTTTCCGGAACACGGTGGCGGGGGCGAGGCGTGGCCGGGTATACCGTACGATACGGCGCGCCACAGGAGACGGCAGGATCCAAAATGGAGCACAAAGAGAGAGAGACAGAGAGGAACAGCGTGCTCGTCTCCCCCGCCCCGTCTCTGTGTCCCCCAGGCTGCACGGAGGGGCGCTGCTCTACATACTGACGAGGGCGGCCTGCGCCTCACACAGATAACACGCTGCATGCTGGCCGCTGGCCGCTGGGCACAGCACACCACACTCTCCTCTCTGTTGTGAGGGGGAGGGCGGGTACATCTGCACTGTGTTTTATCGGTCTATTTTATTTCTGTATATTATTCAAACAGGACAGGGGGAGGGGAACCTAAAATCCTCCAGTGATCACACTGCCCCAGTGCGTGGTTACAGCGTTGAAGGGTGACGAGACACGGGAATGTCAAATCCCTCCCCACGGTGAGCCAAATAACCTGTACAACCAAAAGCAGCGGTTATAAAGCAGATGTGTATCCGAATCCCGTGCGCTTTTATCTTTTCATTACCAGGCTTTGGGTCGGTTGCACTGTTTCGTGGGGCTCATTTTCGATTAAAGGACTTGCACCTGGAAAGAGGTCAAATTTGAATTTAAATTTGAACACTTCTAGGCCTCCCACGTGGCTCAGTGGTTACAACGTCCGATGCTGGCCACGGAGACCGGGGTTCAATTCCCCGTCTCGCCAGAGTGGGCTCTGGCCGGGAGCGGCGATTGGCTGTCCGCCCCAGGGAGGGGGGAGGGAAGCCGACATGAGATTCGCTGCGCATAAGAGTGGCCCTGAAGCATACCGGGTTACGGTTGATACTTGGGCGAGTGCCGTCTCGGAAGAGGCGTCAGGTCGCGTGTCGCTACCGGTTGCAGGACTACGGCAGAGAACTCACATTACTAGGGGGGGGATTGACTTAAATAGCGGGTCTAATTGGCTACCAAATTGAGAGAAAATGGGATTTAAAAAAAATCTGAAACAAAAATTTAAAAAATGTAAAATCTGAACAGGTCTGAGACAATCAATGTGCAGTCAACCAGTAGGTGACCTCATCCCTTTTGATTTGAACAGAAATGTGATCGTGTTTCCATACGGAAGAAACTGTTATTACACATGTATAGAAGACATAGCTGTTATTCACATACGGATGGGCACTTATTTACACCTGTAATACTTCAGCTACCTTGGGGCCAATGATGAAATCCTAGCCAATCACAGGTGAGTTTACTGGAAAGTTCTGACAAGTGTACCTATCCCAGCGGTGCTAGGCAAGGTACTCAATCCAAACAGCTCTGTGACTGAAACTGCCTTAAAAACAAGCTAAAAAAGGGAGTCTTCGCAACGGCGATGGAAGGTGTCGATCGGCTGCGGTTCCGGCGACCGCGGACATCCCATAATTTCACGACATCCCAGCCAGCGATAGCACAGGACGCGATTAAAAACTCAAGCTCCAAAACGAACCGCGGCCCGAAGGCAAGCGGACGCTGGCATCCGAAGGCCCCCCGTCTCAGAGCGTGCTGTAACTCTATCTCCCAGCAGCCCCGGAGCGGCGGCCTAGCACGCTGTAACTCTATCTCCCAGCAGCCCCGGCTGGCCCAGACGTGAGCCGATAAATATAGACATGGACATTTTGTAACGCCGTGCCACCAAGAAAAGAAAGAGAAAAAAAAAAAGTCACAATCCATCAGCGCAGCAGGAAGGGTAAAACTCACGAGGCAAAACTTGCCCTGTCTTCAATTGCGTGTGAAAGTAGGGCCATGCATTTAGCTTTACACTTTTGAATACAACTGAAATATATTAATTCGTATAGAGTGTAAAACCAGCTGTAGAAATGGATAACCAGCTATACCCAGCTGTGTAAATGGATTTTATGTAAAGAAATGTAAAACTGTGTAAGTCGCTCTGGATAAGAGCGTCTGCTAAATGCCTAAAATGTAATGTAAGGTAATGTAGAGCTCAGAGCACAAATTTGTCGTGTCTTCAATTGCGTGTGAAAGTAGGGCCCTGCTTTCAGCTTTACATTTTTTGAATATAACTGAAATATATTAATTTGTAGAGTGTGAAACACTTACAGCAGCTCTCGTTACATTTATGAGTCGCACTGACAATGAGGATGTGAACAGACGGCGGTGGACATAAACTTACCTTCGGTTTCACGTCGACACAATAACTGTACTAAACAAAACGGGTGATGCCATGTACTGTATGACTTTTTTTCAGTTCCGCTCTTCAACCACGTTGGCAGTAAAGTTCCCGCACACAAACAAAAACATCTCACTGAGCAGCCTCGGAGATCCTGTAAGTGTGAGTCACGGAAAGCCGTCTACACATCCACGAGGAGCCAGGAACCGGGCTCAAGTGTGAAACGGTTACAGAAACCCTTTTTTTTGCGTTTGAAGTGCGTGCGCTCCTGTGATGCGCTGGCTCACGAGCCAGTGGCTGTTTCCCACACCGCAGGCCTCAACGCCTGCTGCCTCTCTCACTAACAACCACTGACAACTCGTAGGTGCAAAGCGAGCTATTGTTTTCTCGGTGTACTCTGAATCGTCGTCGCCCAATCACTGTCGTGGATATTTCATCAATATGTCATTGATGTACATCTTTTTAAGTAAATAAAAGGGACATATTTGGTTCATGGTTCTGTGTGGCTCAGTAGGTAGAGCATGGTGCTGACAACACTTAGGTTGTGGGTTCAATTCCCATTGGAGGCCACATATACTGTAAAATGTATGCATTCATTACTGTAAGTCACTTTGGATAGAAGTGTCTGCTAAATGTCATATATCATAAATACCATGTTAACAAAATCTCAGTAGACATGTGAGGGAGGGGTGGTTGTAAACCAATGTCAGCTTATCCTGATACTCACCAATATGTTGTCCACTTTTGATTGTACAGATTTGCTGGAAGAAAAAAAGAGGAGGGAAAAAAAAGGACACTTAGTACAGTAAGAGATGAACTTGTAAAACACACTCAAACGCGGACGTATTAATAACCGCACTGGAACGCATGTTATCATGTGTAAATAAAGACCTGTGGATGCGCTGTGCCAAATACTAAAAGCCTAATAATATCCCCTTGGCTGCATGTGGATCGCCTGTGTGGAACGGTGTTTCCTAAACCAGTATGGACCAGTATCTCAATCTATATGCAGGTACTGGAGGAGATCTGCAGGAACAACTGGGCGGCCATTTCAAGCTGTTCGGAGGAGGCCGGGAGAAACGAACGGAGCGATGGGGTCGACGTATCCCAGCGGCCCCTGGGGCTGACTCGACGTCTCTCTCGCAGACGCCGACCTCTGCGATGGGTCTTCCGGTCCTGTGAGCCGCGCTGAGAATACCACAATCCCCCGGCCCCCGTCCCCCGCCCCCTCCACGGCGAGATTTGACCTGATTTCCTCTCAAATGCCTCCAGAAATGTCACATCAGGTCAGGCCTTAACCTTAAGACATTAGTGTGAAATGCAAACGTATCGTATTCTCGAAAGGTTAATCGATCGGATGCGAACTTTCGGACGGGGATAGATTTGGGGGTCGAGGGGTCCCATGCGAGCGTAATTAATGGAGACGTCGCCGTGCCGTCCCATCACTCAACCTCGCACTCCCAGTCCACTCGCCAGTGTTCATCCCGTATTAATAATGCAACAGTTTCAGTCCTGGGTGTTGATTGGTCGACCAGACTTCCATGATAAAGCACTGGCTAAATAGAATGAAATAACGTGGGCTCTCATTCCCCGTCACTGTAAAATAACTGCTGCTAACGGTATAGTGGTATTTTATAAATGCACGTACAATACTGCTTTTTAGATAGATAGATATATAGATACTTTATTGATCCCCAGGGGGAAATTAGGTTAATCCATGACTGTAGACTGACAGAAGGCAGCTGGGGAACTGTGCTTTGACTGGATTGTCAAAAAACTGCAGGACAATAGTAACAATACAACAAAGAGTACAAACAGTAGACGACACAATTTACAATGTAAATAAAATAAAGTACTTATCTAAACAGGGGGACACCGACAAAATATTGATACGAATATTGTTAATAAACGATTAAACACATAAAATTATTTACAAACTGACTGAAACCATGCTAAGTCGTATAATGTATAATACATCGGTCATCAAGCAAAAGTTACTTTAAACAAAGTCAACACGACAATCTCCTTTGCCACCAAGGCTCACATGAGCTGAGCATTCCTGTGCAAAATGGCGTCCACACATCACACAGGTGCTCTGCTGTGGAGGTGGTCGAGGTGCATCAAATCCGATGGAACAAAAAAGGTCAAGCAATTTCATTGAGGTCTATATCGAAGTTTAGTTTGCTTGTTGGATAGCTAGCTAGCTACTGTATATATTGAGCAAGCTCCGCACATCACTTCTTACCGTAGCTCTGTTTGTTCAGCCAAGTATGACTGGTTTATGGTAACAAGCCATGTTTATTGGTAAAACTATTAGCCTAGCTGTACGTAACAGGGAACAGGGTTTGGTTTTTGAAAGACTTCGTCACTTATTTCATTAGATGAGGACCGCCTTCAAGTGAGCTATACATTAAACTAGCAGTAGCAAGCTAGCTAGCTAGTGACTTTACGCAGTTAGTTAATGGTGTAAAATTGAGCCCTGCTGTATTGGTGTGTTACCATTGTCTGTGTATTTCCTTGTGGTGTTCAGGATTAAATGTCTGGTCTCCGCTGACCACACAATCCGGCCCTGTTGATATGTTTGCTCTTGTATTACCAGTCTGCAAGGGTCTTAAGACTTAATAGGCCGTTACTAGGCGAGTCTGGTCAGGTGTGACCAATTAGGCTGTTGCTAGGTGAAACCAGGAAGGTAAGACTTATTAGGTTGTCACAAGGTGAGACTGAGGTCATCATCATGTTGTTACGAGGTAAGACAGGGCAACAATCGTTAAGCTGTTACTTAGCAAGACTGGGAAGGTGAGATTAAATTTACTAGACTATTAAAAGGGACATTTTGTCCAGGTAATACTCACTAAGCCATTTCAACACAAGTTCCGACTTAGCCGGCAAAGTGAAGCTTGTTAATTAGCCCATTGATACTGAGCGAGTAAGACAGAGCACAGAACTTCTCTGACAAATAGCAACCCATTGGTTTTTCTCACCTTCTCTCACCATTAAATATATATTTCTGGTCGCATACAGTGACACCTGACCAGGCATTACTTAACCAGCCAAGCCTTTAATCACAAACGTCAAGCTCTCACCACAGCTAGGCCAGTCCACCCTCGATGAAAGATCCAAGCTGTAATCCCAGCTAGGCAAGTCCACCCTCGATGAAAGATAGGGAGGCTGATGCCTATCATGTCGCCGGGCAGATCGGTGGCATTAGGCATCAATCTGCTCTTTAATGAAATGCAACAAAGCCGCCCATGTGTTGCTTTTGTTTTTTAGTTTTTAAAATAATTTTTGTTTCAGATTTTTCTCCCATTTTTCTCCCAATTTGGTAGCCAATTAGACCCACTATTTCTATGTCAACCCCCCAGTAATGTGATTTCGCTGCTGTAGTCCTGCGACCGGTAGTGACGAAGGCAACCTGACACCTCTTCCGAGACGGCACTCGCCAAGTGTCGACCGTAACCCGGTATACTACAGGGCCACTCTTATGTGCAGCGAACATCATATCGACTTCCCTCCCCCCCTCCCTGGGGCGGACAGCCAATCGCCGCCCCTGGAGCCGACTCTGGCGAGACGGGGAATTGAACCCCGGTCTCCGTGGGCCAGCGTCAAACGTTGTAACCACTGGACCACGGGGGAGGCCCCAGTGTTGCTTTCGTTGATTGTTGAGTCAGAAATGAAACAGTGAACAGTTCAAACCTGGTTAAAGCTTCAACGGAAGTGTTGTTGGGGCTGGGGGTGGGCGCGAGGGAGCATGATGACCGAACCTTTGTTTTGACATGTCAGTCGGCTTCCCCAACCCCCCATCCCACCCCCACCTGTCTGAAAGAAAACACGCGCTGGAACTAGTCTGGTGCTTTGGTCTTGAACGAGACTGACCGGTGTCAGAACTTGACCTGTGTCACTTTGACCTTCACCACCGATGGGAGTTGACACAGTTGTGACACGCGAGACTGAGATCGACAGGTGCCAATCTCTCACCGCAGTCTATTCAGAGCGCCGGCCTAGTAGCCTGAGGGCACAGCATAGAAACACAGGCCTCCTCCACACCATCTGCAGTGTGTGGACACCTTCAACACCATACTTAAACTTGTACTGTCTCTCCGGCCGGGAGTGCCACCGGGGGCAGCGATTGGCTGTCCGCCCCAGGGAGGGGGGAGGGAAGATGACAGGAAGTCTTCTGCCCACAGGAGTGGCTCTGTAGTACATGGAGTTACGGTCGACAGCGTGACGAGTGCCGTCTCGGAGGAGACGATACTTTGTCTTTGTCACTGCCGGTCACAGGGCTACGGCAGCGGACTCAAAGTACGGGGGGGGATTGACATCAAAAATAGAGGGTGTAATTGGATACTAAATTGGGAGAAAATCTGAAACAAATTGTTTATACATTTGTTGTTTAAACATTATTTTTTTTAAACTTGTACCATCTCTTCTATCATCTTTTCAGTCCGCTCCAGCACAATGAATCCATCCACCCCTAAACTGCACAAAATCTGTTTTTTGGGGGGGTGGGAGAAACTGATAGTTAAGACTGTTTGTATTGTGCAACAGTAGGTGTGCAACAGTGGGTTCCAAGCACAGGCTCAGCGATTAAACAGAATGAAAAATCAAGTTCTGCCGCGCCTCCAAACAAGCGAACAAGCTCCGGGAAACATCCCTGCTGCTTACCGAACGCACGCTGTAAACTGGGAATCGGCCGTGAAGCCGTTTCCAGGAACCGCCGAGGCTAAAACAAACCACAGTCGTTTTGCCTTTCGGAGAACTGGTGAGGCTGGGGCTGAAATTCACATGGCCTGTTGGTCTGAGCACCAACGCACCTCAGAAAGGAAATTGGTCTCACGGCTGGGATGGCCACCGCAAAGGGCAAATCGCCTAAGCAAATCACCTGCCATCGACGGACTGGGTCGGACACAACATTCGGGGAAAATACGCAAATCTATTCCTGAAAATAAGCGTTACGAGGAACACGTGCGGCCATTCCTACATACAGCCCCTGAGATTGGACCTGATCCATGACTGGATCGCTGTACCAGAAAAGGCTCTCCTCTCCTTTGGTAGAACATAAGAATACATAATGATGAGAACGGGCTGTTCGGCCCATCTAAGCTCATCATGTCCTAATCTAAAGAGTATCTAGTACTACATCTAGCCTGGACTTGAATAGCCCAAGCGTTTCTGCCTCTACTACCTGACCTGGCAAGCTGTTCCAGGCATTGACAACTCTCTGTGTAAAGAAAAACTTCCTAATATCTGTGCGGAATTTGCATTTAACTAATTTCCACCTGTGGCCTCTTGTTCTGCTGACACCACTTATCTTAAAAACTCTTTGGTATTTTACTTTGTTAATCCCTGAACATTAACGTTCAAAGCGAACAGAAGTGACCGGCTAACAGCGAGGCGATCGGCTCTCACTTATAATCTGGTTCAACTTGGGTCCTGAATATCGCTGCAGGAGCCACAGAACACAGTGGCGATTTAGATGTAGACTACAGCGGCTAAACCTAGACTGTGTTTCCGCTCAAGGCTTTCCTCGTTTCCCTTTCTCCTGGTCCGCACAGCCGAGCCCACCGGCCCGCAGTCCGTCCCACCAGTCTCGCTCCGGCACTATTTATAAAGAATGTAAACAGCCAGACGGCAGGAAGGGGACAGCCCCTGGCTGCTCGCTCGCTGTCTGCCTCCTCAATATGGCCGCCTCGGGGGAGAGAGAGAGAGAGAAAGAGAGAGAGAGGATTGCCTGCTATTGCTGTCTAAACCCAAGCAACCGCAGATGGTGGCAAGTGGGGACGGCTGGGACATCAAAGACGTTCTATTCTGAATGACCCACGTGGGGGGGGACTTCCGTGGTGCCCTCTCACATCCGACGCTTGTATCGGAGCCTGTTGCTATAATAATATAATAATATATGCCATTTATCAGACACTGTTATCCAAAGCGACTTACAGTAGTGATTGCATACATTTTTCAGTATATGTGGCCCCAGTGGGAATCGAACCCACAACCTAAGCGTTGTCAGCGCCATGCTCTTACCTACTGAGCCACACAGAACCACGCTCTACCTACTGAGCCACACAGAACCATGATCTACCTACTGAGCCACACAGAACCACACTCTACCTACTGAGCCACACAGAACCACGCTCTACCTACTGAGCCACACAGAACCATGATCTACCTACTGAGCCACACAGAACCACACTCTACCTACTGAGGCACACAGAACCACGCTCTACCTACTGAGCCACACAGAACCACACTCTACCTACTGAGCCACACAGAACCACAGCTGTTGTGCCGTCACCCCCCACTACACCCACCCTCTGCGATCAGATCGTACGATCTGTACAACGGTCAGAGCGACGCGAGTGTATTCATCGTGAATTTAGCGAGACCTTTGTTTAGTTTTTTTATTTGACCACTAATTTAATGTGCATCATAGCATTGTTGGGTAAGAATGCTTTATCGGATGCCAGTGAAAGACGAGCCGTGATCTACGTTTACCTAGACCTTGTTCTGGGTCACGCTGTCCCTTGTTTTTTTCTTTTGCAACCTGTAATTACTACAATTATAAAAGTGGAAAGAAAAGGTGGACAATGTTTTTTTCATAGTCCTTACACCAAACATTGACATCAAAATTGTGATCGAATTTCCCACCGAAAGCAAATGCATTTGACCTTTTAAAACGTACTGGTCAGGTCACAGATCAGAGATGGGATCGCTGGCATGCTCAAAAACAATGTCCCTTCATGTGAATGAAAAGCACGCTCTCCTTGCCTTCCTGTTATTCTGTTTGTGTCTAACTAAATGACCACTACCACAGAAACCAGTAGACACAGGCACCACCACCCACCTTGTACAGTGCAAGACCAGAGGGGTTTCCAAATTCTCAGATTCAGGAAAATCTGTCCCAACAGATGTGTTTTGTATTTTTAAAAACAAACAAACAAAACCCTATCACAAACCCTGTAAACATGCTGTACAACACTCCCTTACATATCTCTCGTGTTCCCAACAAACGAGAGCGCGAAGAACAACCCCAGAAATGTTATAGACCCACATAAAAAAAATCCAGAACATCAACATCGGACACAAAAGATCAGACCGGCCCTTGTGGAAGTCGGCCACGGGCCAGACAGAAAGGGCCACAGTCCAGGCCGGTCGAGGGTATGCGGGAGCCTCCTTCTGTAGCGGCTCATAATACATTAAAGACAAAAACAAGACCTTGTTGACAACCCTTTCCCTCGCTGTGTTTCCTTCTCTTCCCGCAGCGGACTGCTCCGGTCTCTCAGAAACGTCCCCTGCTGAGGGAACGGCCTTCGCCTGAAACGACCTGCATTTCGCCGAGCCCACGCTGAGCAGCTCGTGCCGGAGCGCAGAGACAAAAGGGCCCGCGCGCGGAAAAGCATCTCAGCGCCGCTGCCTAGTGCCCGGGAGAGCGAGGCAACGCAAATGGGGTTTAACTGCCGCCGCGGCGGCGCACGCTCGCAGCCAGCGGCTTTCATCGAACCAACGATGAAAACACTCCGCAAAACCAGCAACGCGCTCGTAATTGGCCCGAATCGGGCGGCAGATTGATAGGACGTGACGGCTAGCGCAGTTTTGAGGCTCGCGAAGTCCAACTTTCCACCACCAGTATCGGCATCCACGTTGTGAATAATAATAATGCCAATAGAAGAAAATAAAAATGATTGGCGCAGATTGTGGGTGGGGAGTCTAGACTGAAATTTTTTTTTCATTATTTTTTTTGTTTTGTTTCAGATTTTCCACAATTATTTCCACTCTATTTCTTTCGATTCCCCCCGCCCCCACGAACTTCTTCACTAGGGGCAAGCTATTTCCCCAGGGCCGTGACGGAACTCGCCCGCCTACTTTCTGGAGATACCCTTCGCGCTTCTCGGCGAGCTCGTGCCGGCTCACCCTCCGCCCTCCCCCCCCCCCTCCCCCTGGGGCGGACAGCCAATCGCCGGTCTGGGTGCGGTCGGGTTTCGAACCGCGGCCGTGATAGGCAACCTGTGTTTTTTTAAACTGTAATTGACAGAGATCAGTGTATATTTCCAAGTCTGGAGGTGCACTGTTTCATAAAACTGCCATCCAATGAGAAGCTTCAATATTTCTGAAGACCAATCAGATTTTGAGGAAAAGCAATGACCCCACCCCCACAGTTTGAGACCAGGCTTGAGCGTGACGGAACACTCCCGGGCCTACACAGGGAGGGGGGCCCGTCGGTGCCCCGCCCCGCTCACAATACACACTCCTGTTCAACACCCACCTCTGATACACAGTCACTGTAACCTCGGGCCAGAACAACTCCAGCACGAGGACAGAACATCTCTGGTGCCCAAATATCCGGCTACGTATCCAGTCTCAAAAAACGAAGAATTTCAGTATGTACTTTTAAGCACTTTTATAAAAAAAATAAAAAAAAAAATTTTAAGCCTTTATTTTTTTTTTTATCAACTTTAAAAAATCTGAACCGTTAACTGTTCTTAACAACCCCATGTTTATTTGGATGCAGACTTTGTGACTCTTTGTATTTTATACACGATGGCCAAGATAGTTGCAAATGGAGTGTTGCACCACTGTCCACCGCCCCCCGAGGCTTCCATTCTTTTCCACTTGCGTAAATTTTCCCAGCGTGTGCAGGCAGTCTGGGAGACGCCGTGGCCTTGGTCCTTCCCTCATTAAAAGCTCCGCTCACTTCCTCAGGGCAAAATACGTGTGCCTGGAAGTGGCGTGAGTCGGACTGAACTTGTGTTGTTTACGCGTGACATTTCCACCGGAGACCGAGCCGCGGGTCCTGCTGATTTGCACATTTGTATTATGAAGCCGCAGCGTTCACAGGTATCAGTGGAAGAGCAGCGTGTGTGTGTTGTGTTCCTGACTGGGGGCGGGACGGGGCGGGGCGGGGCTGGGTTAAAGGTGGCTCACCAGGGTCAGGGATTAGGACAGTTCACTGTTCATGCACCCTGAGTGAACACCTTCCACACACCTGTCCGCTTGTAAAACAAAATGGAGGGATTATAACATTTTCCTTTTCGCGTGTATGCCGCTTATTTGAAATATTAAATTTGGAATACACATACAGAATTCTCAAGGAGAACACCTGCCTGCACATGGGGCCACAAAAATAATAGATCATTTACCCCCTCTGGCCAGGAAACAAGAGCGGGGGAAACCCACACAGGACTGGCACGGAGATCTGACAAGAGCTGTGAACTGCCAAAGGCTGTGAGAGTGTGTGTGTGTGTGTGTGTGTGTGTGTGTGTGTGTGTGTGTGTGTGTGTGTGTGTGTGTGTGTGTGTGTTTGTATGTGTGTGAGAGTGTGTGTGTGTGTGTGTTTGTATGTGTGTGAGAGAGTGTGTGTGTGTGTGCGTGCGTGGGTGTGTCGTGTGTCGTCTGTGTCTGTGTGTGTGTGTGTGTGTGTGTGAGAGTGTGTGTGTCGTCTGTGTCTGTGTGTGTGCGTGGGTGTGTGACGTCTGTGTCTGTGTGTCTGTGTGTGCACGTGTGCTCGCGCTCGTGTGTGTGCGTGTGTGTGTGTGTATGTGCATGCGTCTGTGTATTTTTGTGTCTCTGTGTGTGAGTACCTGCATTCCTGAGGATGCCATAGGACTAAATACCTTTTTCAAAAAACAATTACAAAACATAAACGCTAACAAGAGCTCCAAATTGGAACTTGTTTACTCCACTTGCATGCCTAAACTCACACTCATAATCAAACAGGAAGTCATTGAAGAGGAAGCGTTACCAGGCACTATCCTCTCCACATGGGCCAAGGACCACATTCTGTCAGAGGCCTCGTGACCAGTGTCTGGCCCAAGCAAACACGGGCACTTTCGTGAACTACTTGTTTCGGAAGTGGTAACAAACGTAACTGGCATGCAACTGCCATTTGTTTATTGGGAGAAATGATAAGGAGTGGGTTTTAATTAAACAAATGTCAATACAGTCCATGCCGCTACGCTCGAGTTCAGTGACACTCGAAGAGAATAAAGACAAAATACAAAAAAGAAATCGATTTTTCTTTTCTCAGAAGGATGAAGAATAGCCCGAAAAACAACATTCAAACAATGCATTCAGCAAGGCGATTTCAGCCATGGCAACCACAAGGTTTGCATAGCAGAAGAACATGCCTTCTGAAAAACAGCACCATGTTCGCCCGTGGTAAAAAAAAAATTAAAAAAACTCATTTCAAATTCTCTTTGATGATACTCAAACCCCTTGTTGTCCTAGGATTACATCCCCTCCTCCTATTTTTTTATCTGATCAACCCCCCCAATCTCTCACGCACGCACGCACGCACGCACACACACACACACACACACACACACACACACGAACGATCCCAATAAACACAGCTTTGCCAAAACGAGGCTCTTCCACTTCAGACATCAGCGAGGACAGGCCAGATGACAGAGGTAACCGGCTGGTATCCTTCACTCAAAGTCTCCATTTTGATTGTGTGCGTGGAACACAAAGCATGCAACCGAAAACCTGGGGGGGAAAAAACGCCTTTCTGTTTGGAACAAATGTAATTATCAATACTACGTTCTTATAAGAATGATGTTAATTAGGCACGCTATTAAGCATTTTTACATTGACTTTACTACGACAGATGAACTGAGAGATATTTTGTAGTTGACGACGTTGACCATTTTAAGGATTTATTTGATTAAATTGACACATTTATATGTATGTGTATATACTTTTCCTGTGGACTATGTTTACATGGTAGGGATATGCATATGAGGGATGTGTTTATAGAAAGTGTAATATTTTAATATTCTCATTGTGCCAAGATCCTCAAAGTGTGTTTACTCCTCCACGCACCATATGAAAGGCCAGTGCTTTTTTAATTAAGAAGTATTAAAACACTGATCCAAGTAACACATTTGTGATCTCTTGGTCACATCCCAGATGCGTATTCAAAATGAAACACGTTTGCCCAGCCAATCACAACTCACTTCCACTTTTGGCATGTGTGTAAATGAATGCTGCAGAATGATGTCAATTGAAAACAAAAGGCAGTTATGACTATGATTAAATGTTAAACTACATAAAACTATGAAGTATTATTCAATCCTATAACACCTGTTTCATATTTTTATCCCATTTTCTCCCAATTTGGTAGCCAATTAGACCCGCTATTTAAGTCAATCCCCCCCAGTAATGTGAGTTCGCTGCCGTAGTCCTGCAACCGGTAGCGACACGCGACCTGACGCCTCTTCCAAGACGGCACTCGCCCAAGTATCAACCGTAACCCGGTATACTGCAGGGCCACTCTTATGCGCAGCGAATCTCATGTCGGCTTCCCTCCCCCCTCCCTGGGGGGGACAGCCAATCGCCGCCCCCGAGCCGACACTGGCAAGACGGGGAATTGAACCCCGGTCTCCGTGGCCAGCATCAGACGTTGTAACCACTGGACCACGCGGGAGGCCCTAAACGCTAATTCTTAACAAAATGTGAACTTTTGTTCGATGCACTGCTGTGGGTTCACCTTCACTCCAGTCTTACCAGACAAAATGGATGTGACACTGGCAGGTCAGTGGAAATTCGGGACTATGATCCAGATCCAAAACAGAGCGGAAGGATGTTGATTTCTGAAATATCTATAGTAATTCCATGGACAATTAAATTTCCTGACTTCCTGAAAATATAGGCCATCGAGGTGTCAATTTAGTTTTTTTTTATCGGATCGTATTACAGCGATTCTCAGGGAGGAGAGAATAGCCCGTGCATTCACCGAGAGCAGGCAGGACTTCCTGAGCTGAACCACAGCGGTGCATGGCGCTACGTCGTAGTTCTGGCTACTGGAGCAGCTGCGAGACCACAGATGTTTTTTTGAGGTAATGGAAAATACAATCAAATTGTAGAAATCTGGGAGCATTCCCCTCAGCGTTTTAATCAAGGCTACATGTAAATGTACGTATGTAAGCTATAGTTAAATTCTATGGCTGTGGGCCAAACAGTCTTCAGGGCACGTTTTGTTTCCCTACCCTAGCTCTGTGGCATATTGTGGGTCTCACCTCACGGTGTCCTGTAATGTGTATGGCTCGGATGTAAATTCACTTCAATAAACACTCAGTTAATGATGAAACAGGGTACTTGTTCTCCCCCCCACCACTCCACCCCTCCACGATTACAGTCTGGCCCAGTGCAGTCCGTAAATATCAGTGTCTTGTCATAGAGCCCATCCCTACCGTGCCAGACAGGAACAAACTGCCGAGGTCCAAAAGCAAACAAGCCAGACCCTTGTTGTGAGGTATATGTAGTAGTCGGACTGGATGCACAGACGAATGCCCATGCAGTGTCTGCCCTTATGACATCATCATTACTGGCCACGGGGGAAAACCTGCCCGGTAACCATTACATTACAGGCATTTAGCAGACGCTCTTATCCAGAGCGACTTACAGTTTACATTTCTTTACATACAATCCATTTATACAGCTGGATATTAACTGGAGCAACCTTTAGCTCAAGGGTCGCTTTCGCTTTTCTTTTCTTTTTTTTCGCATTGAAATTCAAACCTGACCGATTTCTACACTGATCGAATGAGAACTCGTACAGCATTGTTTTCGAATGATAAACAAGCAGATTCGCTTTAAATGCAGTATCAACTACAAATATATCTCGATAGTCCCGAAATTATTCAAAAATAATTGGCTATGAGTCCAAAACGATTCCAACGCCTATACAATCACACTGTCATATTGAATGTATTGCATGTGATGGTCGGTACCATGCACTCACCAAAATGTAATCTTGGCCAAGCCAAACACAACACAGCCTCCATGATAGACGGCTGCCAAAGGGCTGGCTAATGCAGCGTCCGTTTCGAGCCAGAGGCTTGAGGGGGCAGTTGTTCCTAGTTTCCACAGAGCTGTCCAGTGCCACTGCGGCCGTGCCAAGGACGGATCTGTTCCACGACGCAGCGTTCGCGTGCGCACACGCTTCCCGACGGAGACCGGCGGTGTCGGCTGTCCGACCCGGGCCAACCTTCCGGCCGCACGCAATCCTCTTCCCGATGTACACCGCGGCACGTTAACCTTGTTGATATATTTTATATTTTATTTTTTTAAACGTTTTTCTCCCAGTTTGGTAGCCAATTACACCCGCTATTTTCAGGTCAATCCCTCCCTCATAGTTCACTGCCGTAGCCCCGTGACCAGCGGCGACAAAGGCGAAGCAGTGTCTCCTCCGAGACGGCACTTGCCAAGCCGTCGACTGTAACCTGGTACTACAGGGCCACTCCTATGTGCAGCGAACGGCTTGTCGGCTTCCCTCCCCCCTCCCTGGCGCTCCCAGCCAGAGCCGACTCTGGCGCGGCCGGGGAATCAAACCCCGGTCTCCATGGTCAGTGTCGGATGTTGTAACCACTGGACCACGTGGGAGGCCACAATTTTTTTTTTTTTTTTTTTTTTTTTTTTATAAAAGAGTTTTTTTTTTAAGAAGCACTTTTGTGTCTTGTGTGTACGCGATGCAGAACCATTTATATTTTGTGTGCGGTTTGTACAATCTAACTCTTTTACTGTGTGTTCCACACGTTCCCCTGATCAAGTTTTAGTCATCTCCCCTTGGCTGGTCTTGGCTGGCACTCCTGCACTGGACCTGCTGTTGAGCCACAGTCACACAAAACTCTGCTGCCAAGTTTTTGCCTTCTTTCTTTCTTCCACGCTCGTCTCATTCACCTCACCTCCGTCGCTCGGTCGCCCTCCCTGGTGCCCTGTTGTTCTTTCATGTTATGTAAGTACCATTGTTCTTGCTGACAACTGAGGCATCCGTTCTGATTCTTCTACCTCTTTATTTCCCCCTTTTTTTTTTTCAATCTATCACTTCTTCCCACGACGCCTGGTGTATTGTGATCATACGCTCCTGAAATTCTCTCTTCCATCTCCACCTTTCATTTCAAAGTCTTTCTTCTCCTGCTCGTTAACAACAGAGCGCGGTTTCCTAATGCCTTTTGTCATCTCCCAGGGACGTGTCTAAACAATTCTTCTGCATTTCCTACACTCCCTAATTTTCAACAATTCGCACCTTACTTAATGTCTAATCATATTACAGTTATTCAATAATGTGCATTTTTCACTTTGCTAATTTGCCTTTCTGATACGATACGTTTGAGAAACAACTTGATATATTAATTTCCCATAGTACCCATTTGACCGTGAAATGACCTTTGCTCCAACCTCCTGCAAACGTCCACCCACTTGAACTCAAGAAGCTTTGTAGAAGTAGCACTCAACGGTCATCGGTAGCATGACTGTACGTCATCAGAAATGTGGACGGACTGGCTGGCGTGTACGTGATCGAACGAAGATTTGGGGCTTCCCGCATTGGTCCAGTGGTTACAACATTCGACGCTGGCCACGGCGACCAGGGTTCGATCCCACCGGCCGCGCCAGAGTCGGCTATTAGCTGTCCACCCCAGGGAGGGGGGAGGGAAGCCGACAGGACGTTCACTGCGCACAGGAGTGGCTCTGTAGTACTGGGTTACGGTCGACGGCCTGGCAAGTTCCGTCTCGGAGGAGACAGGGCTATGGCAGCGAGCTCGCATTACAAGAGGGGGATTGACTTGAAAATAGTGGGTGTAATTGGCTACTAAATTAGGAGAAAATGGGATAAAATCTGAAACAATAATTTTGAAAAGAGGCTGATTTAACGATTCTCTTTAAATGCTGAGCACCCTCTGCCCTGTAACCCTTTCACCCCCGAGGGTCTCCCTGTGCCTCGCCCAGGGCTCTCCAACACAGATCGCTGAGCAGCTGTAGTTCCTGTAGCTCAGTTGGTAGGGCGTGGCACTGGCAATGCCAAGGTTGTGGGTTCAATCCCACGGGACAAGATGTCCGTCTTTCGGATGGGACGGTAAAAACCGAGGTCCTGACTCTCTGTGCTCATAAAAGATCCCATGTGCTCTTCAAAAAAGAGCAGGGTGTTAACCTGATGTCCTTCCCAACCTAGACAATATATACACATACATGGGATTCATTCATCCCCTCCCTCCTCGCCTCTCCACTGTGTATCTGATGTGTGGTGAGTTTGTACTGGCGCACTATGGCTGCCGTCGCGTTCACCCAGGTGGGTGCTGCACATTGGTGGTGGTTGAGGTGAGTTGCCCCCTATCGTTGTAAAGTGCTATATAAATCCAATGTTCAATTCAATTCAATTCAGTCCAAGGCTAGTCAAGCTGTCCAGATCAAGCCTGTATTGACTCCTAGACCTGACGAGGGCTAAAAGAAAACAAAAGTCAATTTTAGTTAGTTGGTGAACAAAGCCATCGTGACACACTGACACCTCAAAACTCAAACTGATATGGATAAGGAGACGTTTGCAAATCTATACCACAGGAAGTCCCCCTCGGAAATTCACGGCATTCATACGACACTGTCTGCAGAACATTCTACGGAATCTTTCAACTAATGATTCTCTGGTGCGTTTCCAATAATATCGCCGAAACCCCCACACGCCCTCAACCACCACCACCACCTTGAACGACAACGTAACTCCATCACACCATAGGTCGTACCTCTCAAATCCTTGCTGCAGTAACTGCCGTAACTGCCGTTCCCATACGGTAAGGAGTGTCTCGAGACCTCCTGAGATCTGACCGTCTGTGCTCCCGAAACTAGTAGAATTAGAGATTTTCAATTCCAAAGGCAAGTTATACAATAGTGCCAGCAAAGAGCTATGATATGACACCAAGGCTGTGTCTTTAGCTTGACAGCAGATCAAAACCTTTGCAGTCAAAAATACATATTTCGATACATATGTGAATACCTGTCTCGTGCGGTTACGTAAAACAGAGTGTTTAGCCAACTTTCAAAGGAACTGGATAGTGTAACACCGAAATGGGTCCAAACGATGTTGTCCTAAGGCACACTCGTGTGCTCTTCCATAGCTTTACTCCACCCTTGGCCTGACAAAAGATTAGGCCTGACGCTCACAGGAAGGGATTGATTTTGATGAGAAAACATTGATCCACAAACATTTAAGCTCACGAGAAGACACTGATCCACAAATATGTCCTTCACAAAAGCACCTAAAACCCTACCCCCCCCCCACAAACTGCCATTTTATTTATTCAATTAAACCAATCCAGACAAGACACCATGGTGTTCAAAATGAACCCTCATAATTAGGCCACACGTTTGCACTCTGAGCTTTGCACCATCTGCCGTTTTAAATATTTTAAATCCGCACCGGGGATAAAATAGGGCATTCGGCCACGTCACGTGCGAAATCCCAGCAATACGATTACTGATATAAACAGAAATCAAGATGATGATGATGAGAACGTGATGATGATTATTCATATTGTTTCATAATAATTATAATCTTACTATCATCCCAGACAAATTTAAATGCATAAACCCAACAAAAAGCTAATATTCAAAAATCTATATCAACAATTAGCAACATTTTTTGCAATTGTACAGCCATACAAGGCAAGCTTGCCACTATCATTATTATAATTTTAATTATTAGTTTTACTAAAAACAACAAGGCCAAAATCACAGAAGTGTACCAATTGACCCAGACATGATAAAGAGGAGCAAACAAGGACAAGTTTGAGAACGTGGCATGTCTGCACAATAAAATTAGATCATTTGCATATTTTTTTTGCAAGGGACAGAAATTGTTTCGCTTGTAGTTGCCATGTTATTTTCACCAAGAAATGATTCCTTTGAAACTATGATTTCAATCAGGGCAAAGAATAACAAGTTCTGTATGAGTCATGGTAAAAATTCATGCAAAAATTTTGGTTTTGATGATATTCAAATTGTTCAACATGGTAAATGGCACAAAGAATTAACTCGTATGTGACAAATGTACCTTGTGGTGAGAGGAATTTATTTGTAATGGTTCATTTTTTAAATGTGGGTCGTAAAATCTTGAAAATATCAATTTGGCCAACATACCTTGTGACCAATTACTGCAAAGCTTGCTCTGCTAAAGTCTGCCGAGGTTCATTACAATTGTGCCACGTTTGATGAAAAGTGCCAGAGCTATGTGGGAGTTATAATTGTTTTGGTGAACATGGCGTCTTTTCAAAGGCTGCAAAAATTCACATTTTGGGCACCTCGAATTGATTAACACTTAGCTCTCCCTTTTTTTGAAGCAGCAACGTTTTGCGTGAAAATCTGAGGCTCCATATCACGTTTTAATGGCTTAAAATATTTTGTGGCATATGTGGCATTCATAATTTCAACTTGATTATGTTCAAATGTGGTAAAATACCTCTTTTTGGGGCGGTATCTCTGCCCGCCAAGTTTGAAAACAATTCACATATTTTATTTTTGTTAAATGGCACAATAGTTTCATAACATGCAAATTAAGGGCAAATTGATTGGCTTGTGGCAGCCATGTTGTTTCACATAAAAATGTAAAAAAGTTGTTTGAGTTGAAAATCGAAATTTTTTATTTTTATTAATATGCAAATTTACAATGAAGAAAAACAAAATCTATTAAAAAATCTAATATGGCACATTTTAGGAGTGTCAATTGCTCAAATGTTCAGCACAAGGAGACACACATTTGTACAAAGATTCAGACCTCAGGGCTTCGAATCCCGGCCACGCTGGGAGCCCCCGTTTGGGGGCAGCGATTGGCTGTCCGCCCCAGGGGGAGGAGGGAGGGGGGAGGTTGAGCCGGCACGAGCTCGCTGAGAAGCGAGTAGGACGTCACTGTAAAAGTAGGTGTGCGAGTTCTGTCTCAGAGGAGGCGGATCATTGCCAGCCTCGGGGGAATTAGCTTGCCCTGTAGTGACGGGCGGCTGGTTCCTGGGGGAGGGCGCATTGAATAAACAGAGGGTACAATTGGCCACTAAACTGGGATAAAAACAGGGGAAAAAAATCTGAAATAAATGTGTAAAAGAGACCTCATTGATGCAGAGCATTTTTGTCATAAAGGTGTAAAAACTAGGCAAGAATCCAGGTTTAGAGAGTCTCCATGAGGGATGTTTGCAATAATCAATAATCAATAATCACTGCACTCTTTGGCGTGTGGGTGCCCCCTGACGCCCTCTACCAACTTTCAAAGCTTCACGAGTTTTCAACACGCAGTCTGGCTGGAAGACAAGAAATAAATAAACTTCCGTACATTTACAACAGGGTCGAAGCCCCTAATAATATCAACAGGAAGTACAACAACAATAGTAGCCTGACGGTGCCCACAGGCAGCGACCACATGCTCACAACAGAGCATGGAATGTGTGGCTTGAGCTTCTATTAAAGACAATTTTCAGAAACAGTATAGTTTGTTCATGGGGCCCTAACTTTTTGAAACTCCTACCCACAACCAACAATTTGCAGGTGATTCTTTTTTATTATTATTGTCCGTACAACGTCTGTGAATCTACCAAAGTCAGAATAAATTCAAAAGGCAAATTAGCTCGCTAGATCAGTTTAAACCCTTGTATTATGTTTCAATGTTTAACCAATGAATAGTGTTTCGGCCTGAAATGGCCAGTGCATTACAAGTCACCTCAAAATTGTATGATATACATATTTAACCCCCTCAAAAACGAATTATTTGAAATTATCATCATGTCACTGACTATTATTACAAACTTGACCAGATATTTCAGTTTTTTTGTCCATATAGGACACGTTTCCCTTGATATTACACCACTCGTTTTTCATTACAAAGCACACAAAATGCACTAATTATTCATTAAATTGGCCATGATGGTCATAATGTGCTTTAAAAAAAATTTGCTGGCATGTTTTTAGTATCTTACACATGTAATGTTTGTCTTGCATTTGATGAGGGGCAGATTTGGCACAATAATAATAATATATGCCATTTAGCAGACGCTTTTATCCAAAGCGACTTACAGTAGTGAATGCATACATTTTTCAGTATATGTGGTCCCAGTGGGAATAATGACATCCAATAACATCCATTAAGACCTGTAAGTCACATCAACGGATTGACGGACTACAATGAATCAGAGGATGATTCATTGTAGTCCAAATTACACTACCGGTCAAAAGTTTTAGAACACCCCCATTTTCCAGTTTTTACAGAAATTTAAGCAGTTCAGTCTAGTGAATAACCTGAAATGGTACAAAGGTAAGCGGTAAACTGCCAGAGGTGATGTAACAGAAAAATGATGTAAAATTCAGAGTTATAAAAAAGGCAATTTTCAGGGAACAAGTAATGGGTTAACGTGGGTTAACAGTCACTCGCCAACTCTGGATCCAGCAAAAGATCCCCAGACATCACGCTTCCTCCTCCATGTTTGACAGTTGGTGTCTCTGTCTCTCTACAGTTGAAACTGATACTTCCTTACTTCGACCAGTGTTAAGCTGTGCTTGAAGCTGTTGTCCTGTGAGCCGCCTATCATGCAAGCTGTTGACTCTCAGAAACTAGTCTTCTGATTTTGTTGTGGCTTTGGGTCTGCCAGACCTCTTCCTGTCAGTTTCCTCCAGTTTCCAATTGCCTTTTGATGGTGTAGGAAACTACTCACTGCCATAAAATTTACATTATTTTTCAGTTTTTGGTAACCTAAACTTTTTTGGTAACCTCTGGCAGTTTACCACTTACCTTTGTACCATTTCAGGTTATTCACTGGACTTGAGCTGCTTAAATTTCAGCAAAAACTGGAAAAAGGGGGTGTTCTAAAACTTTTGACAGGTAGTGTATGTTCAACATTGTCCTCAGTTTCAGACACTTCCTCCTCTATTTCACTGTCATTCTCACTGTCTAAGAGTACAGCAAGGGCTTCACTGGCTGTGCATGAGTCTTCTGCTCATGTTCCTCTTCTGACAATTGCTTCTGAGTGATTGATTGAGTAAATGGTGAGTGGGACCTTTTTTATATCAGTGTTGCCCCTCTCAGACAGCAACAGAGTGGATTCCCACAACTTAGATCTGCATCTGTCTCATGTTATGTCTATGAGGCATTGGTAAGCTTTTTGAAGCTAAAATATATTTATAAACATGCCTTTTGTTCAAATAAAAGTAAGAAAAAATATTTGCATCTATTTGGGATAGTCTTTATGTTTGTGGTGAGAGCAGTGTGTGTGTGTGTGTGAGAGAGAGAGAGAGAGAGAGAGAGAGAGAGAGAGAGAGAGAGAGAGAGAGAGAGAGAGAGAGAGAGAGAGAGAGAGAGAGAGAGAGAGAGAATCAAAATGGGGTGCAAAGTGTTTATAGAAATAAACAAAAACATCTAGATGTCAATATTCTGTATAGAAGTTCATGACCCCAAATTAAGTCACCTGGCCTCAGGCTAAAACAAGTATGTTAACCAGCCCTTTTGTGATGATAAACACCTAAATTCGGGTCAAATCTGTCCAACATAATACAAGGGTTCTTAAGCAAAGATCAACTTCAAATCCGATTCATGTTCTTTTTCCCCCCCAAACATGTCATGATGTATTAACTGTTTGTTTTTGTTTTTTAAAGTACATTTATTTTGCATGGTGTACCTAGTTAACGCACTGGCTCTCGGTGCTGTGACACAACCCATGATCTGGAAATAAATCCTGACTGTGCCAGTGCCTACATTGTAGGCATTTTATCAGACACTCTTATCGAGAGCGACTTACACAGTTTACATTTCTTTACATACAATCCATTTATACAGCTGGACATTAACTGAAGCAATTCAGGTTACCTTGCTCAAGGGTACAACGGCAGTGCCCCACCTGGTAATCGAACCAGCAACATCCGAGTTACAACCCCAATTCCCTCACCACTGCACCACATTGCCACCTACTGCCCAGAGGGACATGGGATGACTGGTCTTTGTGCCGCCCAGGGAGGGAGGCTCACAGTTGGCAGGGTACTCCCCACCTCATCACACAAAGGGCAGCTCCTCAGGTTGCAGGTTGATCAGGCACCTGCTGCCTGCACCCAGCAGCTGTGTAAACAGTGCATGCACACTGGAGGATGCATACGCTTGCCTGCTCTCTTCCCCATCGACAACTATGGAACGGGACTGCAAATTCAATTGGGAATTCCGCAAAGAGACAAAAAAAGGACAATAGGGGGTAAAAATGTACCAAATGAAAACCACAATGTTCATAAATTAACTGGAGACAATTCGCCTGACGTCAACAAATGTATAACCAATCCGTGATCCGTGGATTGGCAGAGACCAAATTAAAAACGGCAAGAACGCAAAAATGTGGAAATTCTCCCTCCCTCGCTAATACAATTATTTGCTAAATCAAATTGTATTAAGGAGTAATTTCCAAGGAGTGGGCTAATTAAAATTCAAACCTCAACTCTTTTAAGAGGCCATTTGTAAACCTTGCATTCAGAGAAATATGTTAATTAAATACAAACACAGCTCTGCAGACCTGCATGAATAAATGGTGGACTTAGACATCGTAATACACCAGCTCTCCACTACTGGAGAAATCAGCGGCATCAACCACATGCTAATAGACGGATTTGGAGGAGGCAACAATTACAATATATTAAACATAATAAAATGGATGAATAAAATAAATAATACAATACATTTTCTAAGCATACATTCAAAGATATTTACAATAAACCTTTAGCAGAAACAGATTTAGCAATGGTTACATCATAACTAGATTCATTGTTGCTTGTCAATTTAGACTATTAGACATATTAGACTATATATTTGTTTACTGGGGATAAACAGTCTGGGAAAACAGTCTCCTCTGTGGCTCCTGCCTATCCTGGGTTGCAGAGCAGACCATTTATGGAGCAATATGAAATGGCCTCAGTGCCCCAGGGTCAGCCATTTCCCCCCACAGTCCAAACTCCAACCATTTTGAGTAAAATATGGCATCTGATCCAGGATCAGCTTCTGAGGGCACAAGTTATATAGGCCCAAAACAGAGGGAACAAAGCTTTTTCAAGATCAGCAGCAAAACCTTCAAGCACGACTCTGTCAGAATTTGATTATTAAAAATAACTTTCAAATCCTTGATTTTATTTTTCTAAATTCAAGAACTGATTTTCCAGGAGTGTGGGAACCATGCCCAGTGTGGGAAGTATGGTTCTGTGTGGCTCAGTAGGTAGAGCGTGGTGTTGGCAACGCTTAGGTTGTGGGTTCAATTCCCACTGGGACCACATGTACTGAAAAATGTATGCATTCACTACTGTAAGTTGCTTTGGATAAAAAGCATCTGCTAAATGGCATATATTATTATATTAACCATGTACGGCGTTGCGAGAACTGCACATTTGCTAAAACAGAGTGTGGGCAAATGTAATGCAGGGAAAGGCTGTCACAGCTGTCATTTTAGGTGGGGTTCATGAGTATTTCAAGATTGAGGGGGGTCAGGGGGTGGCATCAAACCATCCACCAGAGCTAATCTAACTAATCTATACCATCATGTCACCAGACTCCTGTTTGAATAGAACGCGCAGGACAATAGCGCTACACCACCTGCTTATCTCCAGCGCCGCTGAGCATATGTGTGCAGGGGCCTATAGCTTTTTAAAATCCATTAACTTGGCTAATATTTGTCTTTACCGTGGAGATACTGGCCCACACCCCACTGTGGCTTTGGTTCCCCAAAAAGGAACCATACCAGGAAAATAGCATCCTGTGATCGTGTCCAAAAAAACAAAACCCTTGTGATCTCAATGCCAACTTATCTTGGGCAGGTAGACTATCTGTGAAATGTGTTCCCATCTCGTGCTACGAGCACTAGAATGAACAGAACGAACGCTCTGGCTCTGCAATGGGACCCATCCCGTGTATTTATAAACGTGTATATAAATACATGCAAATTGTGAGAACGCACAGACTTCTTGTCAATGCAGAGTGGCAGGATAAAAATGAGGCCAATATAACAGGGGGTTCAGCTGTACTTACTGCTCTCAATGGCTGACACCAACACAAAATCTGTAATGTAAAATTGTGTGTTTTTATTTTTTATTTTCTGTGCATGCAATCACAGATTGCAGAAGGCGTGGCCTGAGTCATGAAGCATCTTGACAGCGGTGGCAAAAAGACAGCAGCCATAGAACACACGTTTTAAAAGAAACTCAAAGGAATGCTATTTTTTTATAACTACAATGTTAAAATATGTTATTTTAAGTTATCAAAGGGTATGTTTACCCAAATGTTTTCATATTGTTCCATCATTGTTCCGTGTGTGTGTGTGTGTGTGTGTGTGTGTGTGTGTGTGTGTGTGTGTGTGTGTGTGTGTGTGTGTGTGTGTGGAAAAACGAATTAGGCCTAGATTCACCGTACATTTAAAGACATCATCTCAGCACATTCCTGGTTTAAAGAAGTAAACATTCTCACTACCCTTCACACAAAAAAGAAATGGGGATTTGAACTGGTCGTCTAATTTTACAGAACTCCACACTAACATTTTCCACCAGTGTCACCAACTGCAAACAGAATCACCTGCCTCAGAATTACAAGCAGCCTACTGTAGCACTAGTAACTCTTACTGTACGAAGAATATTATTTTGCTTTCTCTGGAGGTTCTGTTATTTCTGAGGCAGGATTGTTACTTTTTTTTGTTTCTCTCGATTATCTTTTGCCTATAAAACAGTAAACATTAACTTTGGCCTTTGGCAATTATCCCACTAAAAGTATATTATAGCTCGCTGTAGTAGCTATGCGTTTTGCAGGCTTGTCTTGTTTCAGAAAATGCAGCAAAATGACATCGTCGGGTTACCATGGGTGACTACGCAAGTTCTTATTTATGTGGTAGATTTATCCGTTTGTTTTTTTAAACATTGTTCAGGCGCAATATTATGAGGCTTAAGCTAAAGTAAACAGAAGAATGGGGTGCCTACATCACATTTCTGAGACCCTACCACAAGATCTAAGCATCAAGTGTAGCCTACACAATCAACATTTTATATGATATATTGTAGCAAAATCGGGGGGCAGCAATCTGCAGCTAATCTAGCTAGCTAGCTAGCTAGCTCTTTCATTACTGGCTTGCTGCATATTATTTCAAACTAGTTTGTTAGCTGGCTAGCGTGTAAACGGTGCTCTCTATGATGTGACCAGCTTGCTAGCTAATGTAGGCATGTATTCTTGTGTTTATCGACTGGGGTAAACAAGGCCAGTGCTGATTCCAGCCTGTAGGTGGAGCTGTATGCAGGTTTAAATCCGACCTCTGTATGGTTTTGTCCATGGACATTATTTTTGTGCAGGCATTGGATAGACCCCTTGATCTTTTGTCACAGAGGGGACATTTTTACAGAGGTATTAAGCCATTTCCATACAATATATATATTTTTACATTTTACAGAGAATAATCAATTATTTTCTTTCCCCCGCTGCCTCATTTTCCCAAACTGCAATGTCTGGCTTTTGCATGGTTATGGTCACAAGAGAAAGAAATGCACTGTGGTAAATTGTAGTTTCAGTAAGCTGAATAGGAAGTTGCAGAGGAAAACTTGAAGAATTTTTTATCTGCAAAAAGTATTTATATACCATTGCATTTGTACTACAATGAGGATGAAAGACAGCATGTTAAAAACTTGAATGCGGGTGAAATTCTTTAAGTTTAAGGTATTAATAGTCATGATCTGTTTATCATTTGACACATTCTAAAAGAATCCAGAGAAAGCTCTAAATTCAGGAACAACTCAATATAGAGCCTTCTGGTCCAGTGGTAAAGTACAGAAGAAGCTGTTGATTGCCAGACCACAGGCCTTTCAGAAACAGGAGATGTAGGTCTACAGCTAGCATGCTCACACATGGGATGTCGTGTTCTTACAGGGTGAATTAAGTTTAACGTTTAACTAACGCTAATAAAACACGGTTATGGAACACGTCGCAAAATTTAAATATAGCAGACGTTGCAGAACATGATAACAAATTCCAAGGCATGTACAGCAGGCCACATAATGACTTTTTGGTTGAGATCGCCTGTAATATCAGCAAGTTCAAGTAATGAGAAACAAAACCTAATGACTTATCAGTAAAAGCATTTCTTTCTGACTGCTGCTGTGTTCCCGTGCAAATTGCAAAATCAATCGCACTCTGCCTGAAGCCATCAGAAGGCGCTTAACTAAAGCGAGAGTAACAGTCGATTACAAGCAGCAAATGAATGTCATGTGTTCCCCATGTTAGGAGAGGCAAGAGATGGTGGAGATCTCTGTAAATCTTTAGGCAAATGTGGTTATTTTTATGAATTAATTATGCTCTGGAACAACAGTTTGACAGCGTTCTGGTCTCAAGAGGTCCCCCATGTCAAATGCTTAAATTCGCGATCACGATAAAATACTACGCAGACAGGACAGCAGCCCATGTAAGAATGAGATTGGAACAGAACAGCATCACTTGGATACCATGAATGAACTATATCGACTTGACAGAAGCGACCGGATCTGATGTTCAGTGGTTCCTAAGACTTAAAAGCTCATACTGAGATGCTCTCCTCCAACATGCTGGGCTTCAGGGCAATTTAAGCAATTTCTAGAATAACTGTGACACACGTTTAAATGGACAATGCACAGTGAAACCAGACAGAAACACAATCGACTTCCTCCAAACTCCTGCTACGGGCCCTGTTTACTCTTGGCACACGTGCATTCTACGGCTCTCGTATTTAGGTCCACTGACAAACATGGTTCTCTCTGGCTCAGTTGGTAGAGCATGTTGTTGTTGGCAACGCTTAGGTTGTGGGTTCAATCCCCACTGGGGCCACATATACTGAAAAATGTATGCATTCACTACTGTAAGTCGCTTTGGATGAAAGCGTCTGCCAAATGGCATATATTATATTATTATATTAAATAAACATCCTCCATTTTCATCAAGACAAAATGGTTTTCACAAGTTCCACATCATGCAACAATCAGTGGGGTATATTTTCAGGTCATTCAAATACAACTGAACGACGCGTTTTTGTACGTTTTTTTTAATGATCAACTTAACTTAGGGGGGAATTGGGGAATTGTACATTTACATTTCTAATATGACAAATTGTACCTTCGAAAATGATCTTTTCAACTCTACTCCATTTCATGTAGGGTCATTTTATAATAAAATATACGAATGACATCATCTCATATTGGCGAGAGAGGTGTGTCGCTGGACCTTAGATGTTTGATTTTGGTGAGTGAAGCGAAGTCAACACACAAATTCGGTGAAAGCCACAACCCTGTGCTGCATAATTACGGAACCTATTAGCACAATAAACAAGGGAGAGGAATACATAGCAATCGTACGGCGGCTTTTGACAGCAATATCAGGTCTTTGCACATATAAAAGGCTCGCACGGTTGAACTCTCTTTGGAGTCCAGAAACAGGGCAAACGGATATACGGGGGAATCTACGTCCGTCTTGTTTATACTAGCAAGCGCGATGGTGTCAAAACAACAACCGTGTTCGTGAGTAGGTCGTCAGCTTCGGCCCGCATCACATTTCGGATGTATTTTCACGATCGAAAAAAAAAAAAAAAAAAATTACAATGAACTGTGGTTACCTCGCTGCATTTATTCAACAACCATAATAGTAGCCTCCACGTTTTGTTACAATTCAGACCCAGACCTACGAAAATTGAGGGAGGTGGCGGCGGTGGTGGTGCTGGAGGAGGGGTGGGGGCTGTAATATAATCGTGTCAGCATTTTCACCACTACAAGTCTCTCTTCAAAGCTTGGACAGCGTGCGTCCATGCGCGGCGTGCACTGGATTCGGCCACGATCATTTCGATAGCAATCGCGCTAAACGTTACAGCGATTTAATACGCCCTGGCTAAGCTTTAACCGTACACACATACGATTCCTGCTGCAGTGCAAGCTATGTGAAATAATCTTTTGTCACAAAGACAGTGGTTACGCGCCGATGCTTCCCGGATGTTCGGATTCTCCAACACACATAGCTAATAACACTAGCTCCTCAGCTAAACAGCTTTGCTACGCCAAACACGAGTGTTCATATAACGCTACATTCCCCATGCATTTCCTTGTAATCCATAATGGTCACATCGTGCAATTTGATAGCTAGCAAAGAACTGTCATTGGAGGCCAGCTGCCCATTTTCGAAAAATTAAGACAACAAGCCATCGGTTCCAATACGAGCATTTAATCTGCACCTTCATTCCAGTGTTGCAGCCCAGTTGGTTATTCGAGTCACTTCAACAGATTGATGCTCACGTCGCTAGCTTGCTACTACCAGCTAGCTATACAACTGACCACCCGACTTACTTATTATTGAGCTAGGTAGACGCAGAATTAGTTACTATTAGCCACCTAATTGGCTTAACAATTCCCTGTTAACACGCCCGCAGAATTGTGCCATGGGTGCAGCTCGCTACGAGTTCGCTCTGGGGCTAACGTTGCCTGTCGACAGTCACTACTCGTAGTAGTAGTAGTACCCTCAATCCAACAGTTGTAGTCGATCTGCAGTCCAGCCAGCAATCTTGCTAACGTGCTCGATATCTAGGGAGCTCGCTAGCGTTACCAACCCGCCGTTACCTATCCTAATAACGGCAGCCAGTGCTAGCTGTCATACATGCAAGGGTAGTCTATCTGGGCAAACCAGCTAACTGACCAAACGTAAGGTGAACGTTCAGCTTTTTGGCTAGCTAAATGGTCATGAACCAGCTAGCTAAAAAAAACACATATCTAATCTGCAAACCACGACTGACTTTAGATAGCATGCAAGGAACCCTGCTAACGTTAGATATATATATATATGCGTAACTTGTGATGTTCTTACCAAATGGAGTTCTTTATTTTGTGCTGCAACGCACTGGCCTCGCCTCCGTGTAGTCCAGGAACAAGGGAGGGCAAAGACCCTATTCCCGAGTTAGGCTTCTGGTGTTGCCCAGGTTGTTGTTGCTCCTCCGCCATCACGGTCAGATTCAGGAGGGGTAAGGGGAGGAGAGGGGGGTCTTTAACAAGTAGGCCTCAACCTGGACCTCGAGAAAGCGGCTCTCGCACGACCGTGGCACATCACGGAACCCAAACCGCCTGCCGAGACTTCAAAATTGGCCTCAGATAAACCAGCTGAAACGGTGGCAAACCATGGCCAACGACGGAACCCGGTCGGACGGATTCACGCGTATAAAAAAACCAAAAACAACAACAACAAATAAATACGAAGGTAGAAAAAAAAACACGCTTCGCTGTGAATTCCGCTGCAGCCCCCGAGACAGCGACTGGAGCACGCCTGCGACCAGTGTTGCTGCTGCTGCTGGCAGGCAGTGGTGGCGCATGCGCACTGCGCCCGCGATCAGTGTTGGTGCCGCTGCTGCCAGGCAGTGGTGGCGCATGCGCACTGCGCCCGCGACCAGTGTTGGTGCTGCTGCTGCCAGGCAGTGGTGGCGCATGCGCACTGCGCCCGCGACCAGTGTTGGTGCTGCTGCTGGCAGGCAGTGGTGGCGCATGCGCACTGCGAGGACGAAAACAGCAACAAGGAGAAATGGGAGTATGCTTGGGGTGTTGGTGGTGACAGAAAATCAGCCAACGACACATCTGTTTTTTTCCCGCAAACTGCAGCCTGATCTTGTCGACGATACTGTTGCATTTGCTGTGTTCTACCTTTGAAATTTGAAATGAAGAGCAACTTGAATTTCCCTAGAAATAACAACAATGGTTTGGTAAAGATAATGTTCAAGAAGGAAATTAAATGGACCACTAATTTAATCCATTGCAGGAAACGAATGGTCCTAATAAATTGCAATGAAACCAGTGTCATTTCAAACGGGAAGGCATCTTATACGATTTTCAGACAAAGATATTGCATACCTTATGTGTAAGGTGATCTTGCCATTAGAATGATACGATAATTACATATAAACTGAAATATTATTGTTTCACCGTTTAACTTCCATTATTTGGATTATTATGTACTATTTCAGTCATGTCATAAAGCGGTTCACAAGATTAAAGATGTCTGTGGCTGTAATATAAACCTAATGCCAAATTAGGTAGACTAATTCAAGATTAGGCTATCTGTAATCCTATTAAGGAAAAGTTTGTTGTGATAATGCTACACTGTGCACGATGGATGGCGCCAATGTCAAAAGCAAGTCATTAACTTCACGCCGTTCGTGAATGTCTCCTCAGGGCATTACGGTATCTTCACGGTATCTTTGCTGAAACCTCAAATAAACAAATAAACCTCTCTCACATCCTCTCAAGAGCCGACCATTGACAAAGCAAATGGGGTCGGATGAAACCAATCTTTCTTTTCTTTTATTTACCAGGAGCTCAGGTAAATAAAAAAAGGAGTGTACATGTGTGGCGTTATCCAAACAAGCAGCCAATGCAACTATCGCGAGAGGAGAAAACGGAGACGAGATGCTGTACACCGTTGCCATGCAACAGGGACGCTAGTTACAGACAGCGGTTTAAAAAAATGGCCGAGATGAAACGATATTCTTCATTTGAAGAGGTGGGTCTGTTAAATCACACTGTAATGAAAAGTGTTAGTGCTTGTTCCTTTTTGGCATAGGTTTTTATTGATGTCGACTTCGCACTAGTCTAAGAAAATAGACCTGTTGACGGTTTTGTGGCCGTCATGGCATGGAACATTTGCTAAATTAGCTGACGTTTACATCGTTGGCAAGATGTCCAGGTAACCGAACTTTAGCTAAGCTAACGTCAGGTATCTCGCTAGCTTGGCTACCAACACAGTCAGTAAAACTGCGTCTTTTAGCGAACGTTAGTTTGCTGGGAAAATGTGACCGATTACTGAGTACTTTCCAGCTTTAATGTGTGTTTAGTTGCCACCAAACCCTAACAGATAGCTGACTGATTTAGCTAATTTAACGTCACCGTTGTTAGTTGCGTTTATGTGCGACTATAAGATAGCTATATGTATTATTATTAGCTAGTCAAATGTATTATACCTGGGCGTCCAAACTGGACAGTAATTAATAGTTAACTAACGTTAGCTAACTTAACTCAGCCCGTTAACGCTACACTAGGCCCCAGTTATAATGGGCACAGCGCTAGCTTGTTAGATGAAATTAAAGCCGTTAGAACGAGGGCTTATTAGCCGAAGCAGGTTCCAGTATATGCAAATTATCTAGCTATTTGATAAAATACGTAGTTTAAACTAATATAAGTAATTAAATATAAAAGCAGCGTGCGGTAACCTTATGTTGTGTTAAATATGGTTAAGACCAGCTAAGAAAGTTTTCTTTTCTTTTAATGCACATATTATTAACCAAGAATTTCGCTTCTCCGATGAATACAAATTATTGGACATTGAAGGTTAAAAGAAACTAAAGACAAACAATGCCCCCTGCTGGCGAAAATGGTATTCATAGGAATTAATAGTTCCATCACGATATGTGTCCCTCCAGGCTGGGAACCATTCGTCTAGAACAGGGGTAGGCAACCCCTGATCCTGGAGTGCTGGTGTCGTTTCTGGTTTTAGTTCCATCCGAGCTGGACTACACAGTTTTATCCATTATTAGGAGTCTGAGCAACTGAATATTCAGAGTCTGAACGCTGAAACACTGAGTGCCTCCACCACATGGTCAACTGCGTTCATTAAGCCAAATAATTAATCCAGTTACGTAGTTAGGTGTACAGTTGGAACAAAAACCAGAAATTGTTTGCGGCATTCCAGGACCAGGGTTGCCTTGCCCCTAGTCTAGAAGATCAGAACCTTTGCATAATATGGCCATGTTAGACAGGCCTGCACATCACATTGAATCCTGTGTCCGATAATGCCGTTTTGATTTTAAGGTTAATTAAAATATTATTTATCAGCACTATTATACACCTGTGGAAAAGTACTATAGTCCAAGCAACAAATGTATACATTTGTGTATTGAAAAACAATACAGTGTATAGTTAAAAATATATTTATAGTAGATGTATAAATGTATTATTATATATATATACAGTCCTATTGTTCTTATTAAGACCATTATTGGTTATCCTCACAAATACTGGTTTTGTACCCTTACAATATATAAAATAAGTACTATATCAAATATAGAAAACACTTTAGACAACATTCTAAAATGGAGACAAAATTAAAATGAAAACAAATGTTTAACAAATGAATAAACAGAACCTGTGTCGGATCATGGATTATGTGAGGGGAAATTCCTTATATACTTCATTATTGCGCAAAGGAAGCTAACACTGTGCAGTTCTGGTATAATAATTATAATAATATGCTGTTGGTTTCTCCAGCGCAAGAAACCACAATCATCAAAGGCAGAGAGGCCTCAAGGTCACAGAACGGTGACCCGGCCTTCCTCTACTTCCCAAAAGACACTGCCTCCAATGGACCTGCTTGCCAAAGAGGAAGAATACAAGTAGGACTGCTTGTCTGGTCTTTTCAAACGTGTGAATTAGTATTTCTCTGTCTGGTTGAGGACACCTTTTGTGTTTGCCGCTTGCATGAGGACAAAACTGGGGAAAAAAGCAGGAATGTGTTCAGTCGAGAGACTTCACAAAGAGTTTCTGATTTTGGTAGCACCAGCAACCACAATACTACACACAATCGCAGTTTGGCAGGCTTTCAGATCAGAGCTGCAATATTCTCTTTTTCTAGGCGTCTGAATGCAGAGCTGGAAGCAAAAACAGCGGAACTTGTGAGACAAGCCGAAGAGGTTATGGTAAGAGGACAAAAACAAAATTTCTCTCTCCCCTTGTTGACCACACAGCTAAAGAACATTTGAATAATGTGTCTTTCTTCCACCCATTTGCCGCCCTCGTTCGCACAAGTATAACCAAGTTTAAAAACCCTAACTCTCCGAATCGGAGCACAAATTAATCCCTTTAGTTTAAAGGGCCATGACGTCTGCCCCCTTTTATCATTACTAAAACACAGGGTCATTCTAGACCCCTCCATTCTGAAAAATCTGAGAACCCGTCTTCCGTTTCTTCCCCCAGAGAGACCAAAATGAAGTGCTATCAAGACCGATCTCTTCCCGTCTACTGCAAAGTACTGCCATCGAGGATGAAAAAGAGGATTTGATGTAATTATGTTTATGTGAACCTTTGCATTAGAGCAGGATAAAAAAGCAATTGTTCTAAACAATTGTTCTAATGCATTTTATGCTTGCAGATGAATGTGTTTGCATGGATTAATGTAACACTTAGACAATAGAAGTACAATGTAACAAAAATACTAAACATCTAGTGCAGGATAGTAAAATACAATATTAGTATCAGCTGACAATATGGCAGATTTGATGTTTCACGAGTACACAAAATACATGTTTAATCTGTCTGTTTTTTATTGTGAGAGGGGTAACTTATATTCTTCTCCTTCCTTATGTCAGCTATCCCAGCCCAGTGCCATCAGTAAAACAGCCTACAGCAAAGGTACTCTGTAATTAGTGTATTTGTTTTTAACCTTTTCAGTTATTAACCGATTTCCCTAAACCATGTGCACTACAGCAAAATTATCGGAGTAAAATATTGGAACACATTCATTGAACTGATTTACTTTTAGTTGTCCAGTTGCCTTTGTAGTAATATTTTGTTTGGCATTTAAAATTATTCTTTGAGAATTCCTTTAAAGACTCTTTATTAGCCTTTGTCTAGATTCCTCACGTTTTGCCACCGAACAGCTTCTGCTAATATGTGACAATGAGCATGTGTCCCAAGACACAGTACAGCAAAAATAAGTAGACGCAGTTTGTTAATATGAAAGATGTCATGTTGTCTTGCTTGTCTAACTGAAAGGTAGTGTCGAAGAAAGTGACGTCATCAAAGCCGCCCCAAAACAGGCCTTCTGGAAGTGAGACAAAAAGGGTGCCAAAGTAAGTTTTATTTGTCATTGGTTGTTTACGGTCATGCATACAGTGTGCGACTGTCATTATGACTCCATCGTAAATGTAATTTCATGAAACAATGAAATACATGAGGCACCAGACTTGTTACGGAGAGGTTGCAGGTTCAAACCCTTATGCAGTACTGCATCAGTAAAGATCTAGCTGTATAAATGGATAGTATGTATCATTAAAAAGTAAACTATTTAACTCTGTCTGCGTAAGGGCATGGGTCAGAAGATGGGTAATATTTTCACCCTGATAATGTACAAATCAAAATAAAATAAAAAAGATGGGATGATAGAAATTGAGCAACGCTGACAATGCCGATACCTCGACAGATTGGTGTCGCCCCTTGAAAAGGCAGGGAGAAACTTTAAATTCATTTCAAAGGATGTATCATTTAACATGAAAACCTGTGCCAGCACTAATGCATTTAGAAACGGCTTGACCGATAACAATAAACTATTCATGATTTGTAAATGGAGAGTGATCAGAATAATACAACTTTTTATGACCGATTTACAATGAAAATCAATCGGAAAAACATACAGATACTTGGGATTATTAAAAGTTTGTTTCTTCATTTACATTTCAGTGAGTTATTGCAACTGACGGCTATTACAAATATCTAAAAGTTTTCGTGGTCACTATACTGTTTGTTTATCTGTTCCGTTAATTTTGACTTTCAATAAAAATGTGTCTGTGTTGAGATCAAACTTTTCTCCCCATTTATTTCAGAACGGCAAGAAACTCTGCGGTGGATGATGTTGCCGTTGTCGAAGACTTTGTTGACTTCTCTCTGGCCAACACCATAAGCAACATTGAGGGGAGACTGGAGGAAGGAGGAACGCATGACAGTATCGATGATGATATCATGCCTAGCGTTGGTAACGAAATGGGTTCAGGTGCGTTTTAACTGCTCGCTCAATATTTATTTCATTTTCAGGTTATTTTCATTTAAGCCACACCTTCATTTACCACAACTTCAGCGAGACTCCGTGTTCATTTAAATATGAATACCGTGTTTTCTTATTACTATGGTTTAAAAGGGTTTGAGTTTGCAGCTAATAAGGGTTTGAATAAGGCTAATAAGGGCTTCTATGTCAACATCTAATTTGCAGAGGCTCAGATTCGTTTTCTCAAGGCAAAACTCAGAGTGATGCAAGAAGAGCTGAACAGGGTCTCTCAGGAATATAACAAGAAGGTAAAGGAGACCGTGGCAACAAGCAATCTACGAGGTTAAAAGTGAAGTTATATTTGTGCCCTCAATAATTTATAAGGAGCATCTTAACGACTCTTGAATGCCCTTGGTTTTGTTTTAGGATGACGAGAACGCCAGCATGAGCACCAAAATTAAGGAGTTGCAGGAGGACCGCGCCCGACTGCAAAAGTCGACCAACGTTCAGCGAAGCCAGCTGGAGAAGTACAAAACGCTGGCAGAGGAGTCCAACAAGAACTCTGAGGGGCTGCAGCACCAAGTGACCTCTTTACAGAAGGTAGGTAGGTAGGTAGGAAGGAAGGGGGGGTGGGGGGGCAGTAACAAAAATATTGCCTGAACTTTAAAAACATCGCCGGTCGCCATGTTCCCGTGCCACGTCCGAGTGGGCCTGACCCGGGCCGTGTCAGCTCAGCCCGTCTTTGGCGGCCGTCCATCGGATTTCGGAATTGCCCGACGCCATTCCAGCAGGGTCAGAGGTCAACCGCCACTCGCTCGGCCCCTGTATGCTGATAGTTGGTACAAGGTGACAATAGTACTTGCAAATTTAAATTATCTTTCTGAGGGTGTGTGCTATTTACAGTCGTTCATGTGGAAACTAGCTTTAAAACTATGGAGACTGGGCGGGCTGGCGGATAGCGTAGCGGTCTAACGCACCCGTATCTTGGCTGGTCCGATACAAGTGTGAGCTGCCTATCAGGGACGCGGTTCGAAACCCGTCTCTGCCCTGGCCGTTAACCCCGATCGGGGGCGGCGTTTGGCTGTCTGCCCCAGGGGAAGGGGGGAGGGTGAGCCAGGCTCAAGTTCGCCGTGAAACACGTAAGGGAGTCTCCAGAACGTGGGTGGGCGAACGTCTCGAAGGAAGCAAAGTTTGCTGCCCTCGGAGAATTGGCTTGCCTCGTAGAGACGAGCAGCGAACTCGTGTGGGGAGGGCAAATTGAAATAAATAGAGGGTATAATTGGCCACTAAATTGTATTGTAAGAAAAGTATTATAAGACATAACTATTGGTCTTGAATATTTGTAATGTTTGTAACTACGAAAGTCTGCATTATATAGGCCAGTATTTAGATTCGAGAATCAGATTTTGATTCAAACGCAGCGTGTAATGTAGTGTAGTCGTGCATAAATCCAATAAGCGCTGTCATATTCCCTTACTTCAGTCATAATGTACGCCTGTGAGCGTTTTCAGTGTCCTGCACTTAAAGGTCTTCATCACCGAGCCTGCGCACGGTTGTTAATGCAGAGTGAAATGAAGGCAGAATGATTCCTGGCACGGTCTCGTTAACGAGATTAGCTCGGCTCTGTAAAGTGAGCCCCTGACGCAGCGCAGCGACTAGGCCCGCGTGACGAGTGTCTTCAGAACGTCCCAGTCCCGGTCCCAGTCCCAGTCCCAGTCCCAGTCCCAGTCCCAGTCCCAGTCCCAGTCCCAGTCCCAGTCCCAGTCCCAGTCCCAGTCCCAGTCCTCCCAGTGTTGACTGAGGGTGGAACACAGTCGAGGCGTCTGAAGTCAGTCGTGAAAGACTTCTCTCACAGGGACAGACAGCGCAGACCGTCAGGCCCAGAAGCAACGAACCGGTAGTAGCAGATTAGTAGGATCTGAGTTCTGCAGCTTTGTGCAGATTCTTCGTCTACAGGACCGCGTGCTTGTAATGTACGCGCAACATGTGCAGGATGTACTTTCTTCAGACGTCGGCCAATCAGAATACAACATATTGTTGCCTTGCTTCCTTTTGCACAGGAAATCGAGGGCTTGAGGAGAGCGCAGAAACAGGCGACGGCCAACCACAGCTCCACAGAGGTCAGGCTGAACCGCGCCGTAGAGGAGGCCGAGAAATCCAAGCTGCAGCTGAACAAGATAAAGCAGAGCAGCAAGGTAAAGCAAAACCAGACCGGGCCCACTGACGGTCACACAAACACAGCAGGAGAAATACAGAGAGTGCAACCCCTACCCAACAACTAACAACATAAAGGCCCTCTTGCACAATGCCGGCGGCAGTGTTAGCATAATGGTTAAGGAGCTGGGCTTGTAATGCAAAGGTTGCAGGTTCGATCCCAGGTGGGGCACTGCTGTTGTACCCTTGAGCAAGGTACTTAACCTGGATTGCTTCAGTAAAATATCCAGGTGTATAAATGGATTGTATATAAAGAAATGTAAACTGTGTAAGTCGCTCTGGATAAGAGCGTCTGCTAAATGCCTGTGATGTAATGTTATGTAATGTTACACAGGGAGAAAGGCAGTTTAGTGGTATAGTGTCCTGTGGTGGCTCATCCTGTTAAGGCACTGTTCTAGTGTGTGGATGAGCCCCACAGTCTCAGTGTGTGCATGAGCCCCACGGTCTGCATCCTGTTAAGGCACTGTTCTAGTGTGTGGATGAGCCCCACGGTCTGCATGCTGTTAAGGCACTGTTCTAGTGTGTGGATGAGCCCCACGGTCTGCATCCTGTTAAGGCACTGTTCTAGTGTGTGGATGAGCCCCACGGTCTGCATCCTGTTAAGACACTGTTCTAGTGTGTGGATGAGCCCCACGGTCTGCATCCTGTTAAGACACTGTTCTAGTGTGTGGATGAGCCCCACGGTCTGCATCCTGTTAAGACACTGTTCTAGTGTGTGGATGAGCCCCACGGTCTGGTATTGAATCCAGACCATGCCAGTATGGACTGTGGCCAGCAGCCCTGCAGGCCGACGCATGGTGGTAGTGTCACCCAGGAAGGGAGGGATTCAGTCAGCCCTCCCGGACTTCAGTGCGTGTCTCGTTGCACGCTAGCGACCCCTGCTGGTCAATCGGGCACCCACGGTCTGCAGGTATAAAGCTGCTCATGAAGTGTCTTCCTCTTGACTCATGTCTGTGCGAGCTTAACTTGCATAAAGAAACGGCGGCCGACATCACGTTTCAGAGGAGGACACATGCTTGTCTACGCTTTCCTGAATTGACAGCGGAGGTTGCAGCAAACACGGTTTAGAATACAATTGGGCATTCCAAACTGGGAGGAAAAAAAAAAAACGAGGGATCTCTGACGTGGATAAGAGTGCGATTAGTTCCCGGAGTTAGGGACTTGAGACTTGAGCTTAATCGCTCTCTTGTCACGTCAGAGATCCCTCGGTTCGAAACTCGCTGCGGGCAGAACCAACACCGTCACATTTGCAGTACACAGTCCCCCATGTTACACTGCCAGTGGTAAGTTCTGATTTTAATTCTGGTCCTAGGATACAAGTTTTCATAGGACACATCATGAGCTCCGTCATCATCGGGTAGAAGAGTATGTGATCACTGCTGTGTTTCTGTTTTTGTGAAGACTGAACTGTAAAAGCTATTAATGAATTAAGAGAAACTTGGCAAAAAACATATCTCGCGGGACAAGCACGAAGTGATTTGATCTTAGAGCGTTAAAATAACTGTTAAGAGGTGGAATGGGTACACACCCTCCACCAACTGCCACTCAGGTTTGGTTTTTGTCGATCCTGGTTAAGAGATTCTCTCCAGGTTTTACTTTTACGTTCGATTTTAAAACAAGTATTTCTCCCGAAAGGACTCGGCCAATCAGAGCCAGCAAAAAATGGAAGCCTTGCAGGCTGAAAACAAGAAACTGGAGAAACAGAAGGCAGAGCTAATAGCAGGATTCAAGAAGCAACTGAAGCTCATCGACATATTAAAAAGACAAAAGGTAAGCTACTCATTTAGCTACCTACGTAAAATAGACGAGCTAAACTAACGAGGTGCCTTTTCAACTCTGCACGATGATTATAACTATTTAAAACCTAATGTATGAGGCCTCCCGCGTGGCCCAGTGGTTACAACATCCAACGCTGGCCAAGGAGACCGGGGTTCAATTCCCTGTCTCGTAAGAGTCGGCTCTGGCCGGGAGCGCCACCAGGGGCGGCGATTGGCTGTCCGCCCCAGGGAGGGGGGAGGGAAGCCGACATGAGGTTCGGGGCGCATAAGAGTGGCCCTGTAGTACCGGGTTACGGTGGACAATTGGGGAGTGCCGTCTCGGAAGAGGCGTCAGGTCGCCTTCGTCACTACCGGTCGCAGGACTACGGCAGCGAACTCACATTACTGGGGGGGGGATTGACTTAAAAGCAGGTGTAATTGGCTACCAAATTGGGAGAAAATGGGATAAAAATCCGAAACAAAAATTATTTAAAAAAACAAAAACTAATGTATGCAACGTTTCTGTCTGAACAGATGCACTTTGAAGCAGCAAAGGTGCTGTCTTTTACAGAAGAGGAATTTATGAAGACTCTTGACTGGGGAAATTCGTAGGCCGAGACGGACACAATCAGGACCTGTACGGAGTGAGCGCTGTTTAACCGTACATGCTAGACCTATGATTGGTTGACATTGTTCAAGAGTTACTCTGTCAAAGGAAAATAACAGATCAGTATCAATGACTCCTTAGGTATCTTTGCTGTGAAATTGCCAGGTTTTGACTGGATGTAAATGTGCTTTGATTTCACCATTTGTGTTTTTTTTAAGTGGGTAGGTTTATTCGGTTGACTGCATTCAAATAAAGACGATCCCATCCCTTTCTCCATGTTACAAAATGACTTTATTCTTTCTCTACCTCTATTCAGTGTGAGACAAGTGCAACTAAAACATGACTTTAACAGCATTTGTACCATCACAATGAAGATGTTAAGAGATTCAAATTTGTATCACTTTACATTTTTTCAATGTAAATATTGTACATTTACTTGACTTAATTGCATTGTCAATTCTACTGCATTCTCACAAACTTGACACAATACAGAAAACATATGAAGAATAAAAACTCAAGTGTTTGGGCTTGAACGACAGCGCCATCTAGTGGTACAATGCAAAGACACACTTAGATCCTCATTCATCTTCCCAGTCCTCCGGAAATTCGTCTTCCCGTTTCTGGAAATGTCTTTTGAAATCCTCGTCGAAATGGTCAAGATCTCCTTCTCTGAAAATGCCCTGATAAACACACAATACGTCAATAACTTTGTTAGACACTGCAGCAATCGTAAAAAAGAACAAACCAGTACTGCTGGACAGTATTAAAATAAACCACTACAGGGTGGTGTGGTGTGGTCCTGAGGCAAAGCCCAGAGTGGTTTATTCTGCAATTAAACAGAATTGTTGTCGAGCTATATTATTGTATTTTTAACCTTTACCCTTTAAGTTGTTATTTTCCGTTGTGAATCGCATGTTCAATTGAAACAGAATATTGAACGGCTTGTGTATTCATTTGGAAGCGTGATGAGGCCCCTTTAGCTGGAACTACTTCTTAGCCATTCAGTATTAGGTTTCTCCTGGCAGTTTACTGGAAATAATCAACACCCTCTCAACCAATCAGAGTCGATGTATTCAACCTAGCTGTGGCATAGTAAGATCAATTCAACATTATCACAGCTCTGACACTTGGAAGGAGCTCTCTAGGTCCTTACGAACTCAAAGAAAAGTGACGGGGACCCAAAATGAACAAAAAACATTTAATTAACTCCTAGGTTGAAGTAAAGGAAAGCCTTGTTCGTCCGTCCATTGCTTGCGATTTTTTTCCTTACCTTCGGAAGGTAGCCAAGCAAACTCGTGGCATGTTGGTTGATGAGCTTCTGTCTCTCCTCCTCAATGATCTGGCGATTAACAGCCTCCCTCTGTTGTTCGAGGGCCTTCTCTTCAGCCTCACGCTCCTGAAAGTGACACAATCAAAATGGAAGTCTGAGCTCTGCGAAATCACCGTTTGCATAAAAGATATTCTTCCACTTACCAAAGAGTTGTCAAAAAAAGTCGTAATTAAAACGATTACCATGTTAAATGTAGAATAATAGAAAAACACTTTTAAATAACAGAGTCATTTATAAATACACCATGCTTTTACACCACAGCCACTCGTCTTTGCTTTTAAAGAAACCTTCGCTGGGTTGAGATCATTCTCAGTGGCTACTGTGGGCGTTCATCACGAAGCAGACCATTCAGTCCAGCCAAACCCCAGAAAGTGTCCTTCACTGTACTGACGATCACCAGCACAGCTCCCCAAACGCGCATAAACAGAGCACCAACGCTGCTCCCCCCGCGCTGCGCTGGGCCGTCCTCGGTATAAGCGCAGCGGCAGGAGCCCGTTGAAAGGCTCGCCGCGAGGGAGAGAGAGGGGTGGGTGACGGGCGGGCGCGCCTCACCTTGTCGGCCAGGATCCGCTCCCGCCGGTCAGCGAGCAGTTTCTCCACCTCCCGCCGATGCTCCTGCTGCTTCATGCGCCTCCTCTGCGCGTTCATCTGCTCGATGCGGTCGTCCTCCGCAAACTTGTCCATCATCGCCCGCCTGAGGGCCTCCTCCTCGTCCTTCTCCGCCCGCCGCCGCACCTCCTTAAAGGCCATCTGCTCCTGCTGGGTCTGCTGCAGCTCCATGCGCTGGCGGATCCTCTTCTCCATCTCGTCCTGTCGAGAGGGACCGCGGCGTCAGGGCTTTTGCGCCGCCCGACGCGACAGCTGGGACTGGGGTCGCATTCTCGGAAGTGAAAATGCAATGGGTCTCTTGCGATCTTCCGCAAGAGACTCAAAACCCACCTCTTCAGACTCCACTACCACTGAATTCTGGACATGTAGCCAATTGTCATCACCACTGCCTACTTGTTTAATACTTTTTGTATATGTATACTTGTTTACTAACCTTTTCCTTCCCAGTGTTACAGGTATGGTATGTAGCTGCCAACAATGATGTCTATTGCTGTATTACTGCACTGATCTCTTGCGCAAACTATGATTGTTCCTACCATGTATTAATGCCCATCTTGTAAGTCGCTCTGGATTAAGAGCGTCCGCCGAATGCTTAAAATGTCAAATGAAACGGCACGTGGGCCCGGGGGACGGCGGGGGCGTTAGAGGAACGGGGTACGAACGATTTGTTTCTGCCGGTCGGCCTCCGCCTGCTCCTCCAGGGAGAGCTCCTCGCGCACGCGCTCCATCTCTTCGCGCTTCCGCCGCTCCGCCTCCATCTGCTCGCTGAGCTGCAGACACAACGCCAAAGCAGGTTAGCACAGAACCCACAAACCGTGTCCTTTAAACCGACCCCCCCACCCTCCCCTTAACCGAGCGCAAACGTCAGCCACGTGCGTCCGCCCGGTCCAAAAATATCCTGTACAATGCCTAAATGAGAAACTACGATATCTTTCTTTTTCAACTTTTAAAATATAAATCAGAGGGCAAGAGAGCTGCACGTTGCATTAAGCTCAAGACCATTAATTGTGAAAACAGCATTTTTCATCACGCAGCTAAACGCTGAGTGCAGTCTTATAGACAGGGTGCAGGTGAGCGGTAACAGGTGTAGCACACCTGAATCGCTGCCCCCGACAAGCAGCACTTCTGCTCCATACACGACCTGAGAGGCCCCCGGAAATGATTAGTTGATATTTTCTCACCATCTTGTGCAAGTTCTGCTTGCCCTCCTCCTGGACTCGGACTTTCGCCATCTTGTCCTCCTCCCTCTGCTGCTGATGGCAGGCGTACTCCATGATGCGCCGGTTCTCCTCCTCCATCCGCTCCCTCTCCAGCCGCCTCCACTCTGCCTGCTGCTTCCTGAACTCCTCGATGTGCCTCTGGGTGGCCAGCACCTTCTCCAGCCTCAGCTGCCGCTGCCTGTGGGGGGGGTCGTGTCTCGTTAGCTTCCTGTGTGCTCGTGTGGTTCTCTGTGGCTCAGTTGGTAGAGCACGGCGTTGGTAACGCTTAGGTTGTGGGTTCAATCCCCACTGGGGCCACATATACTGAAAATGTATACATTCACTACTGTAAGTCGCTTTGGATAAAAGCGTCTGCTAAATGGTGTGTATTATTATTATTATTATTTATTCCTGAACGCGGTCATGTCGCCAACGCAAGCGAGCGAAAAGACGGAACTCAAATGGGTCACAGACTACTAAAGCCACCAAAGTTCAGACACCGCCAGTCACACGCATGTGCACTCACTCGCACGCACGCACTCACACACACACACACACACACACACGCGCGCGCGCACAGACAGACAGACACACGCACACACACACATGCACAGAAACACACAACGTGCACGCACACACACACAGACAGACACACACACATAGACAGACACACACACACACTCGCACACACACACACACGCTCTCTTACGTTTGATCTTCCTCGTAGATCTTCCGGACGATTTCGTCGATCATGAGCTTGTCTTTGAGGAACTCTTTGTAAGCCGCCATCCTGCTCCTCTCCTTCTCCTCCAGCTGGTGGTTGAGCTCGCGGTTGTAGCGCACCATCTCCTCGTAGCGCTTCTGATCCAGCTTCTCCTGCTCCGCGGTGGCCCGCTCGCGGTCCTTCTGCTGCTCTCTGGCCAAGTCAGACTCCACCTTCTGATGTTACAGACACGCACACATTACATTACATTTCATTACATTACAGGCATTTAGCAGACGCTCTTATCCAGAGCGACTTACACAGTTTACATTTTACATACAATCCATTTATACAGCTGGATATTAACTGAGGCAATTAAAGTACCTTTAGCTCAAGGGTACAACGGCAGTGCCTCCACCTGGGATCGAACCCGCAACCTTTGCGTTACAAGCCCAGTAACCATTATGCTAACACTGCCGCCTACATGCCACATTAGACACAACAGCCCTTTCACACATGTACTCAGGCCAAGAACTCGAGCTCGAGAATTTAGCCTCTCCTTCTTTTCGCTCTCTGCAATCCACCAGCTTAGCTGCTGCGCTTCCTGCACTGGAGGACTGCGCCAGCACCGCATTCGGCACATGAGGATCTCAGGTCGCCGCTACTAAGGTGGCGTACCCCTGCTGACCGAAACCCTCCCTCCCTGGGCAACACTGGACAATTACGCTTCGCCCTGTGGGAGGTCCGGCTGGAACCGGCACGATCTGGATTCCATCAGGGCCGTGTGCAGAGCAACGCACTACGAACGAAAGCCTCAACGCGATCTGTGATCACTCAGGAGGCCACGCTCGGAACACTGATTAGTTTTGTCTGTCGCTAAAAATTCTCACTTGTGCAGGTGTATGGATTTTGCTTGTTTGTAAATTTTAAAAGCTGGTAGTATAGTGTAATGGTTAGGGAGCTGGGCTTGTAACTCAGAGGTTGCAGGTTCAATTCCCAGGTGGGGGCACTGCTGTTGTTCCCTTGAGCAAGGTACTTAACCTGGATTGCTTCAGTAAAATATCCAGCTGTATAAATGGATTGTATGTAAAGAAATGTAAACTGTGTAATTCGCTCTGGATAAGAGCGTCTGCTAAATGCCTTTAAAATGTAAATGTTAAACACAAACGCACCAAACTGATCACCACTCAAAGCTTAAAAGCAGGAAACAACTCACCATGGCTTCATACTTTGAGGCCTGCTTTTCAGCGATCTGCGCCGCCCTGGCCTTGTTCACATACGCCGCCTTCAACTTGACTTCTAACTCGCGGAGCTCAAGACTGCGCGCAACAAAAGCAAACAAATGGAACAAGCGATCAGTCGGACAGCGCCCCCTGCTGTATTGGGAGCGTCTGTACGCATGACATTTCTCTGAAGTAATTGGGTCAGCGTTCTGAAAACAACCAAAAGAGAAGCACTGCTCAATTATCCTTGAAGTCTCCTTGTTTTTAAAAGTCACTGTTTACCAGCTGTTTTAATTACCTGTTGTCTTTAATTTGCTGTCTCAGTTTCTCGTCCTTAGCCTTCTCGTAGTTGATACGAGCCAGTTCTTCGGCCATTCTCTCCTCTTGTTCACGTTGCTTCTGCCGCCGAAATTTCTCGTCTTCTGCCTGAATGACGAGCGAGAAATAGCAACAGGTTTCTGCTGTTCATTTTTTTTTAACTCAAGGGAAATTATTTAGAAAAGAATTCAACGCGATGCCTAAATATGTGATGTGTGGCTCAGTATGTAGAGCGCTGACAACGCTTAGGTTGTGGGTTCGATTCCCACTGGGACCACATATACTGAAAAATGTATGCATTCACTGCTGTAAGTCACTTTGGATAAAAAGCATCCGCTAAATGGCATATATATATATATATAAATAAGTATATAGCCCGTTAAGGTGTCCCAGTTCCGAACAGTCGCCAGTCGGACACGAACTGGGCCGACGCACCTTCGTTAGGGAATCCTCGATATGTTTCTCGTATTGCTCTTCTTGCATCTGTCGCAGGTATCTCTTCTTCTCCAGCCGCTCCTCGCTCTGGACGTTTAGACGCAGCTGCCTCTCCTGGCTGACGTGTTTCACGCGGTCCTCGAAGTTGAGCTCCTGCCGCCGGTTCTCCAGGATCATCCTTTGCTGCTGACTCTGCGTCATGTTGCGCCGCTGGCTCATCGACGTCTAACGTGAACACATAGCGTTAAAATGAGTTACGTTCGCTTGATTTCGAGTTGGACATCTAGCTAGCACAGCTGGAGCTGGGAACAGAATTAGTTGGACTCCCAAATACGGCTAGAAGGAACACAGACATACGTCCAAATATCCTGACAGAGTAACCTTAACTACCTACGGCTATGGTAGAGGTAGTATTAGCAGACATCCATATTCAAATCCATCCATTTGTATCACACTGCCAAGATAATATCAGACAAACAAGATCATCCACTCGAGGTGATTGTGCAGTACAGTATACATCTACTGAATTCGGCCGCTCAACTTCCTCTATCACAGCCACTGACAACTGGAACACCATACCAAGCAACATAAAACACTTTATCCTGGTTTAAAATCACAATTAAAATCATGGCTTAAACTAAATCAATCATGTGATCATTAGCCTATACGCAGATCGCATATACTGTATTGTTACACATACTATTGTTTATGCACTTTTTTTGAGGCTACTGTTGTAATTTTGTCCTTTTTAAAGGTGATATATTGTGTATTGCTGCTTAACCGCTGTGGTTTGCGATGTGCCCTTATCACTTGTCCGGGGACTGCAGATGAAATGTAGCAATTGTGCTAACTCTGTGGGGCAATAAAGTATTTTCTCACTGTCCCTGTGAAATAGGCAATTAAACAAAATTGCAGTTAACTTCAGCCGGGTAGATAGACTAATTAGCTAACGTCGGCCAGCTAATGAAACCATCAAGAACCAACTAAACGTCTGAACAACACAGCGAACGTTAGTAAGTTATTAGGTCAAGCACAACTTTGCGAACGCCATAGCTAACTCTAAAATGTGACTAATGTGTTTTAAGTGCCAAGTTTAATCTATATTAGTTATCAAACATCTTTAAATGTATAAATGGCTAAATTGACAGACACACAACAGCACGTAACCAGCTAGCTATCGCTAGAACACTGTTACCTCACGTGTTCGTCTAAAAAGCACAAATTTACTTCTAGCCAGATTGATTTAAAAAGTGTGTCTAATTTACCATATTGGACTGTTGTAAACGTCGCGACAAAACGCTCCGTTCACTTATTTTCCGCACAGTTTAAAATAAATCCTCCACGGTTATGGTCCTCTCTGTTGTCTCCTGTGTTCGTTTACTGTGCACTTGGTTGTCTTGGTAACAAGGAGCGTTTCAACCGTCCTATAAACTCGAATGCCATTGGTTTATTTAAGCTGTAAATCCCTCCTAATGTTTTCCACCAGCCAATCTGAAGTGGCCCTAAATACCGGTTCTACTTCATACCTTTTGGGACTGGCAGTACGTTTGAAAATGTGGTGGTAATGAATTAATTTTGAAAATTGGATCTTTAATAAACTGCGACAGCGCTACCGTGAGTCTGTTTGGCTCCCTATAGATGGGGTAGGCATTTAGTATTCGCGCCAGGCAAGTTCCGTGACTTTTGAGCAATCGGCGTGGAAGATATTGAAATAAACGGTGAAAAAAATCCTATGAAAAACAATGGGGTTCCAGCACGTATGGTACTAATGACTCCACTACTTAAAAGCTTAAAAATTGATGATTAATTTAAGTGAGAGAAAAAAATCGAGTGTTTTTTAAACCATTTTTTTGTCCGCTGCTTTTCCATTTTCCTCCCAATTTGTAATGTTCAACATTTGTGTATTTGTAGGCCTGTCCCATCGCTGCAACGTATATCAACTTGTGAGATTATACAACAGCATCGGCTTCCTCCAAACTGTGCGCAGCAAGCTGCCGCATCTTACTGCTCCATCGCACTGTATTAATCATTTCAGGTTTCGAATTGCTCACGAATGGGCTACATTTATTTTCCAATACAGTGATATTTCAGGAAGAAGAGGGCCATTTTAAAGTAAGCACACCAACACCAGTCAACACGGTGATACAACAGCATTGGTTGTAAAGGGAAAATACAAATACAACAGGCGGCAATGTGGTATAATGGTTAGGGAACTGGGTTTATAACGCAAAGGTTGCAGGTTCAATCCCCAGGTGGGGCACTGCTGTTGTACCCTTGAGCAAGGTACTTATCCTGAATTGCTTCAGTTAATATCCAGCTGTATAAATGGATTGTATGTAAAGAAATGTAAACTGTTAGTCGCTCTGGATAAGAGCGTCTGCTAAATGCCTGTAATGTAATGTAATGCAAACACGACGGTAACATTGCACGTTTCTCAGCCTGCCAGTTGGTCTAAATAAAACATAACCTAATATTATGGTCAACTGACTGGAAACTACGGTCTGGCCATGTACACCGCAGGGCGGTTTCCGATGCTTGTGGTGTAGCTATTACATTGCCACAGTGGGCGCTACTTTGACACTTTGTGTGGAGAGAGCTCCATATGGGAGCACTCATCACTTTATACTGCCATCCAGTGATGTGTAATATTGTAAATTAGTTCTATCTATCTTACTTATTATATTATATATATTATATTATTATATTATATTATATTATATTATTTTTATTATATTATATTTTACTATTTGACAATTTTTTGTAACTATTTATTACTGTTATTCTTATTGTGTACTGTTGTGTTGTGTTGTGAAGAGAGATCCATATGGGAACAACAAATCTCACTGCCATGTACGCATGTGTACGTGATCAATAAAAACTTGAAACTTGAAACTTGAAACTAGTATACGTCTTTACAAAGCGATGGGCGATATAATTGGCTTCACAAACTCAATGCAAATGCCATACCAACGTTCACAGCTTATGTGCAACAGCAGTGCTACTTTTTCAGTGGCTCCAGTATTTAGGCTTTTCGGGGAAGTAAATGGAAACTACGTTGCAATTGCCAGTTGTGAAAACAACCTCTGCATGTTTATAGCCTACATGTGTGCACGCCACTTCACAAGGCAGGTCTACTTGAAGCATGAGCAATGAATCAAAGACCGGACTGTGCGCAAAGCTGAAGAGCTTCTTTCTATAACGTCCTCATTTCACATTCATAAACCGTTCTCTCGCAACTATAATAGCAGGCTACAGCATTTGACATCTCCCTCTTGAGGTAGACCGTGGACGACAAGTGCCTACCCCTACCGTAAAGCTTTTTTCGTTAACTGAAAAGCACACTATCCCATACAATCTATGTAGTGTCATGTTATTAAAACAAATGATTATTTCGATGAACTGCATCAACAGAAGTAGCAAGTGTACACACTTGTCTAAATGGCATGTTTGGCCAATATGGCATGAAGACGCTGATGCAAATGTGTGACACTTCTAGCTACTACATAGATCAATTAGAAGGTTATTATTTAACGTGTTTCTTATCAAGTTCAGCACTTCAGATCTTCCACATTTTCTTCAGTGTAGGGGGTGTTGGAACTGCAATAAAAAGTAGTGGTAAAGTTTTACATAAAATCTCCAATTTAAAAAACGCAATGATCCTAATCATAAACAGGCTAATCCGCAATGGCATTTCAAAAAATCTATATATATTTTTTAAAAAGGCATGCGATCTTATCACAGCTAAACAATTGAAAAGCTTTGTCATGGCCTAGGCTACTGAATGCAACCAAACGCATCTTAAGCAGAATCTATATATTTGTTCGTATTAGTTCAATTTAGTATCAATTTAACGCTCATGTCCGCTTAGTCCCCTATCCCAGGGCTTTTCCGGGAAGTTATTGTCCTCTTGCGATTGCCTGGCACCGAATTAAAGGCTCGTTCCTTCAATTACACATTCAATCGAGTTTGGCTAAATTGAAAAGCAAACGGATTACCTCACTATTGCCCACGTGACTGCCTCTGCAGGAAACCCTAATAGTAAATAAACTCTGACAGAAAGCAGAGTACCATCCACTGTAATTAGATGCATTATTGTAGCTTGCAGGCACCGAAATCAGACGGACTTGCTGGAGGGGGGAAAAGGACAATTTTGGTGCTTAATTAACTCCCAGGCCTTTACTCCATCGTGACACAGTAACCTTATCAGTGGAACAATCTGTGCACTGCCTCAAAGCAGACGTGTTCTACATTTAACTTCAACCAGAAAACAACTGCTGGCTGGAAGAGATGTACAACTCCGATGCTGGTATAGTGCGTTTTGGAAAATGCACGTCTATAAACGCACGCAAGACCATTAAAATGACACTATAATGTGGTTCAAACAAATTTTTCCTTTTTTTTTTTTACCAATCTGGAATCCAATCATAATCGCAGGCCCGTCGTCGCATCACTAACGCACTCTGCAGTGCTTAATTTGTAAAATAAGAGATGCCGGGGCTCAACTCGCCTCCCCCAACCACACGCCCCCCGCGGAGGAAAAAGGGTAAACTTTTCCTACCCATGTGTCGCTGCATTTCTGCATTCTATTTACATCTGTAATGTTCACTGGACGTAACGTTGTTTAATACCTGTTTAAAATACGCGTTGTTGTCCTACTTTAGATATTTATGAGCCCGGGGCTCTGATTCTGAGTAAGACATTTCCCGGGGCGCAAAATCGGATTCTTGGCATTTGCCGGAGCTGCGCAACTTAAGCACTGGCCCTCTGTCAATACAGGAGAGCGCAGACAAGGGTGCTTATTTTAATTTGGCAGCGCACCTGCCGAGCTGCGCAGTCATTGTGTCAGAGTGCACTTTATACGCAGCTGGCGCAGGCAGACTGCAGGTGCTTGATTGGCCAGAGGAGATATCCATTGCCGAATGAAACTCTTTCCCTGGGTGACGCGATGACTAATTATGCGCCACTCTGCAGTGCTGCCATCCAGCCACCAGGGGCGCGTTCAGGACTTGATACCAGACCGTGGGTACTTGTCAATACAAGGAGAACCAGCACCTTAAGAGGACAAGCCATTTTCAGCCCAACAAATTGAACACTCCCTGTAGTCCGGTTTTTGTTAACTTAGGGACGTAGCTGCTTAGTATTACACGTCTACTTGTTTATGTATTGTATTAGGCTTAGGCATTATTTTCCGCGGGCGGCACGGTGGTGCAGTGGATAGCACTGTTGCCTCACAGCAACAAGGTCCCGGGGTCGAATCCCGGCCGGGGGCCTTTCTGTGTGGAGTTTGCATGTTCTCCCCGTGTCCGCGTGGGTTTCCTCCGGGTACTCCGGTTTCCTCCCACAGTCCAAAGACATGCACGTTAGGCTAATTGGAGTCTAAATTGCCCTGTAGGTATGAGTGTGTAAGTGAATGGTGTGTGGGCCCTGCGATGGATTGGCGACCTGTCCAGGGTGTATTCCTGCCTCTCGCCCCAATGCATGCTGGGATAGGCTCCAGCCCCCCCGCCACCCTAACTAGGAATAAGCGGCTGAAGATGAGATGAGATTATTTTCCGCACTGATTGTTTTATTGCTACCTTTGAATCGTGGCAACAGATTTACCTACAGGGTCCTAGTTTAACTATGTGGTTGCTCCTAGCACCTGGAACTGTATTTCCCGCTAGGGTGGTTTTCAGCTAAACTGTTCTTGACTACGGTTAACACTTTGTTGTACGTCGCTCTGGATAAGAGCGTCTGCCAAATGCCTGTAATGTAATGTAATGGCCTTAGAATTGGGTTAGAGATGTGAAATAAATGCAATGAAGAGGGGTTGAAGGAGACTATTACTTCATAGGACGAGGGTGACAAAACACCTAAACCCATTGGCGTCAGCCAACATGGAAAATGGCATCAGAACAAGCCTGGAGACATAAATTCAACACCTGCTGTTCAGAAAAACAAAGCTCAGGCCCCAAGTGGCGCAGCCGGTAAAGGAACTTGTTCGAAGTGCAAGTTGCCCACTGCAGCCTGGATTCGATCCCCGGCTGTCCTGCTCAGGGGTGGCGATTGGCCGTCTACCCCCGTGGGGGGAGAGCTGGTATGAGCTCGCTGTTTGCAGAAGCGCCTTTGTGTGTCTGAGTTAGTCAGCGCCTTGGCTAGTTTTGTATGCTGGAAAGCTCATTGGCTGCCGAGAGTACGTCGAGCTCCGTGCGTGAAAAAAAGAGACTTAAACAGGACTCTTCTTTCACAGTGAGCACACGGAAAGGTTTCTCTCATCCACAACACGATTCCAGCTGGCAAAAGGTTTTTTGAGCAGAGCTTGAAGAAAAACAATACAAAAAAAATACAGTTACAGGCCTTGCAAATGCATACAAATGACGTGATAATGGCAAACAAAAATAATGTACACAACAGCAGCGGTCAGTGAGAACAAAATGTTTATTTACAGTCCATAAAAGCAGCTACAGCACCTGACTGCACGTCTTGACCTTGTGCTCCAAAGTCCCGTTTCTTCCCACCGAACGCAGGAGTACAAAACACAGGGGAAACGCAACACTGGGAGAAGCTGAAAGCAACCATAAACCGTCGACGCAAGGTACCCAAACCAGCATATAAATATCGTACACCAAAAAAAAAAAAAAAAGGTGGCAAAAAATATTAAGGTCAAGGTATTTCAATCGTCCTGTCTTGTCTGCAAAGCTAACATGGAGCACATACACGTATCCTTCGCTACATACCTAAATTACACTTACCGCAACATACACTAGGCCTAAAGTAGCTGCCATTTTGGTATAGCATGCCGGCTAAAAAGCATATCGGTATACTCTCCGACGGGGGTCGTGACCTTTAATCCAACTTCCTCGGGCCAAATAACCGAAGTGTTTATATACACGAAACAAAAAAACGAAAGCAGTGAGTTTCCCGGTGCTTTGCGCGGTCAGAGCGCATGCACAAAACACAGTATTCAACCGAACGGTCCACATCCTCGCCGAAGGTTTACTCGTTAGCTGGACGACTGACAAGGCGGCTTATCGCACACAGAAGTGTTGTAAAACTGTACATACAAACGTAACCGAAATTCCGCACCGACGAGTTTTATTTCCGCACCCATTCAGCCGAGACTTACTTGACTTACTTCCACATAATAATGTTCTGAGACGTATATATATTGGTAATACAGAGCTTATTTAAAATTACAAAAGTCCCCCAGCCCCAGTACAAGTTTAAGAATGCAGCAAAGCTACAATGTCAGTGTAGATCGTGTGCATTCGCGTCCGTCGTCAGGCCGAGGCCTGTTTCGGCGGCGTGCGGGGGCTGGAGGGGCGCTTGGCTTCCTCAGCGCTGTCGGAGGGAGCTCCGCCTGGGCCTGGGCCTCGGCCGCCGGGCTGCTGCTGCTCTTCTGGAAGATCTCCGTGGTCTCGTGCTCCAGGACCTTCGAGGGCGTGAGGGGCTCCAGGTGGGCGCTGCCCTGCTCGCCGGCGTCAGACTCCTGCTCGTCGGCTTTGCTCAGGAACTCCTCGAAGGGCACGTCGTCCGTGGGTCCGCCCGTCTCACGGTCGGCGGGGGCCGTGGGCTCGGACGGCGACGATGACGGCTCCTCGCGCTTCTCTTTCTCGGCCAGGCTTCCAGGCTCCACGGGCGCCGCGTCCCCCTCGCCCCCGGGCCCTTCGCAGCAGCAGCTCCCTCTTCCTCTTCGCTCCTCCTCTCTTTCTCTTTCTTCTCAGGAATCCCTCCATTGTCGCTCGCGTCCGCTGGGCTCCCTCCGGGCGTCTCTACGCCCTCGCTCTCCTCGTCAGCGGCGGCGGCGGGATTTGAGTCCTTGGCCTCCGAGCGTTCCGCCACACTTCCAACGGCCGGCCTGGTCTGGGAGTCACGTTGGGGGTCTTCTTTGTCGTTTCTAAACCATCGAATGAATGAATGAATGAATGTAAACGATACGTGAACAAGCAAAATACACTCGAGACAATTAAAATCATGTGCTGGTATCTTAACAGATTACCTGCTGGTGTCCAAGGCATCCGAATCTCCACTCAGAACCTCCGATTCACTGCTCTGTTCAAAGTCAAATTCAAAAGTCAAAGGGTCAAATTATAACGTTTGAAGCATGTACACAGTAAAATGTTTATTGTTCATTCAACTGTAAGAGAGTTTACCCCGAAACGGATCACATGTACTCTATTGGGATAAAATGTACTCTATCACAGTTGATGTAACATGTTGCTAACAGTTGCTGTGTAGTCTTAACTTTTAACACTTACTTAACTAGACTTAACTAACACTGACCTTAGAATCCTCAGTGTCCTCTTCTGTAGACTCCACCGGCCTCAGCCTATCAGTGTCCTCTCCTGTAGATGCCTCCGACCCCAGCCTATCAGTGCCTCCTCCGGTAGATGCCTCCGGCCTCAGCCTATCAGTGCCTCCTCCTGTAGACGGCTCAGGCCCCGGCCTATCAGGAGACATAATGCAAGTAAACCTACAAGGCAAGAGATCTTTCATGGGATACAACTTTCAGCTACTCTGATAAAGGCCAGAAAGCCTTTCAAAACATAACCCACGTGAAACGTGAACTCTTCAAAGACTGGATAATGCTGAGTTTATCCAAACAAAAACGTTCACTGGGGCTGACTGCAATGACAAGTATCAGAGTGTGAAATCGTCCACACAATACGAGGTCATTGGCCATCAGTGTCTTCCCCCAACATTTATCCAGAACGAGCCTCTTACACGGTGCAGAGTAGTTTTCTACTTCAACACTACGCAAAAAACAAACATCATGTGCTCAATTCAAGCGTGCGATCCTTGCACTTTGAAACGGAAGCATGATTAGGTAGTGGGCCAAACGATTTGAGATTAAATCCTTAAAAATCCTTGTAAATAAACATTACAATCTGAACCACTTATTATACATTATACGCCAGACCTTTCTTTGCATTAGATGTTCACTTGCCAAACAACTCAAGTCTAAACTAGACACCACAGAAATATTCAGATTATCCCTGTTGGAAAAGGCCCATCATAGGGGTGCAGGGAAAAGCCTAATTTGCAATATATATTTATGTTAAGCATTATAACAGTAACATGACTGGTTCAGGGCTACACTAGTACCAAAAGCCTAAGGATCAAGTACTGAAATGTCTAGTAACTGCTTTACATAATCTGAAAATGATATTTTTCACTTTGTCTGGGACTTTAAATTCCAGGCACACTGCTATGAGGCAGCAGAACCACGATACAGCAATTAAGCTGTCATTGCATCATTAAATCGTCCACGAAGCAAAAATCTACCCACTTCCCTGGTTGCAAAGATTTAAAAAGCAGCCAGGATTTAGTTTCTACATTGAAACACATTACAGTCTGAGGGAAATTATACTTCATTAATTTCTTCGGCAGTCTGTGGCCAAAGAGAACAACTCACCGAGTTTTGGTTCGTCCTCCAGCATAAACTCCTGCAAAACGTGAAAAATACATATGGAAGCACAGCTTTTCATGAGACATCATTTCATACGACAAATTTAGAGTTAAGACTTGAGCCTCGTTTCCGTGGCACAAACACAAAACACTACCTTTCTCAAAGATGATCTGGCAGTTGTGGTGCGGTCTGTCGACCAGATGCTTGCTCATGCGGTCAGTCCCCGACCCGTCCGACAGGAAGTCACAGTTGAGACAAACAAGTGTTATGCTTCTGCAAAAACAAAAACGACAAAATACAAAGTGACTAAACAATGAATTCCAAAGGTTTCAAATTGCAAGAACAAGGAGAAGAAGTACATCAAGAATTGGTGGTTCTGTGTGGCTCAGTAGGTAGAGCACAGCGTTGGCAACGCTTAGGTTGTGGGTTCAATTCCCATTGGGACCACATACACTGAAAAATGTATGCATTCATTATTGTAAGTCGCTTTGGGTAAAAGCGTCTGCTAAATGGCATATATTATATTATTAAATATTAAACCGAGAATTGTAATCCCCCATAATCCAATCTGTTTGTAAATGCTACCCAGCCAAAATATATAATTTTTTTCAAACTTGCATAAAAAGGTCTTTGGCTTCCAAAGAAAGGACTTTGATTACAGGAAGTTTCATTCTCGTACCTCAGACTGGTCCGAGGCCTCTTCATCTTTCTAAACCGGTCTCTGGACACAGCACTATGAAACCTGGAGGGGACAAAAAAAAAGGTTTCCTTTTAACAAAGTTTGGCATGAAATGAAACATTCAAAAGGAGGAGGTTCCAGCCTCCCGCATTGGTCCAGTGGTTACAACGTTCGACACTGGCCACGAAGACCGGGGTTCAATTCCCATCGGCTCTGGCCGGGAGTGCCAGGGGGAGGAAAGCCGACAGGACGTTCGCTGCGCAAGAGTGGCCCTGTAGTACCAGGTTGTGGTCGACGGCCTGGTGAGTGCCGTCTCGGAGGAGATGATTCGCCTTCGTCATTACCGGTTGCAGGACTACGGCAGCAAACTCACATTACTAGGGGGGGATTGACATAAAATAGCAGGTCTAATTGGCTACTGAATTGGAAGAAAATGGGAGAAAAATGTAAAAATGCCCCTAACAATATATTTTTCTGCCTGAAAAAGACTGTTGTGGTATTTTTTTATTATTATTATCTTTTTAAATATATATATAAATAATAATAATAATAATTTATTTTTAAAAAAGCTTTGTAGGTTCAATATTGTGTTGTATATATTGTCTTGCTGATTTCTCACAAGGATCTGTGTTGTTCTGTGATTATAGTTCAAAATGTAAAAAAAAAAAAAAATGTAAACAATTTCTTGAAAACAGAAAGTCGTCCTCACCTGATCATGTGATTCTCAAAAGATTTCTTGCAGCACGTTCGGTACCGGCACGCCCCGCAGTTCAGCACCATCGGATAGTGAGAGTAGAAGTCTGTGACTTTTGTGTAACATTCAACACACGTCTGTTGCCCCATGTGATTTCTGGGAAGGGATAAAGAACATCTTAGGACAATCGCTGCATCTAGAAATGGAGAAATTCTACCATTTTCCTCATCGGCCAATTTTCTCTGCAATATAATGGTGAGTATTCACTGAACTCCTCTTTCAAAGCCTTGCAATTCTTCCAAAAAAGAAATCCCAGATGAAATCCACCACATTGTACTTTTTTAAAAAAAGAAATCAGATCCCCACCATAAGGGTTTATGTTCCAATTTTTCCTAAATTCAATAACAAAAATTAGACTATAAAAATCCTATACCGCGAAAAGGAAGATTGCTTCATTGTGAAATTGAAAAAGGGACAGAGCAGAGTAGTGTAGTGTAATGGTTAGGAAGCTGGGCTTGTAACTCAGAGGTTGCTGGTTTGATCCCCAGGTGGAGCACTGCCATTGTACCCTTGAGCAAGGTACTTGTAAACTGGATAGGAGCGTCTGCTAAATGCCTAAAATGTTAAATGTAAATCATTACATTACATTTAAGGCATTTAGCAGACGCTCTTATCCAGAGCGACTTACACAGTTTACATTTCTTTACATGCAATCCATTTATACAGCTGGATATTTTACTGAAGCAATTCAGGTTAAGTACCTTTAGCTCAAGGGTACAACAGCAGTGCCCCACCTGGGAATTGAACCTGCAACCTCTGAGTTACAAGCCCAGCTCCCTAACCATTACATTACATTACATTACATTACATTACAGGCATTTGGCAGACGCTCTTATCCAGAGCGACGTACAACAAAGTGTTAACCATTACCATTACACTATACTGCTAGTAAATGTAATGGATACACACAAGCAGTGACAGACACACACCTAATATTCCTCAGTGCCTCGTTGCTCTGCTCCTGTAGTTTGGAGTTGAGGCGTTCCTGCTTCTTCGACTGGTAGGGCCTGTTCTTCCCGCCGTTGCCAGTCTTTGACCTCGCCGTGCTGCAGTGAGGCTTGCCCTGGGGGTCGGAGGTGGGGCTGCCCGGCACCACGCTCACGATGGACCTGCTGGGGGCACTGGGGGAGGTGGGGGACGCCCCCAGCAGAGAGGCGCGAATAGTCACCTGAAGGAGGGGGAAAGACTTGTATAAATATCTTGGATTCCTTGAATTATCTCTGATTTTAGGTTCAGATTTTTTTTTTTTTGGGCTCTTTCCAGCTGAGCCAGAGCCAGAGCCAGAGCCAGAGTGAAGTCGAGGAGAGCTGACCTTTGTTCCAGGAGGAAGCCCTTCCAAGGTTTTGGGTTTCTTGAACGTTCTGTGGAATTGAGTCTTGTGTTCCAACTTCTCTTTGTAGGTGAGAAAATTCAGCCTGCACTTGCCACATCGATGGATTCCTTTTTTCTGGAGGAAACAATAATCAAATGCAGAAATAAAATAAACCAAAGCCAGCAATTCGAAGATTCACCCAAAATCGCGATACACGTTACCCATGAAACAACCAATTCCTTCAGCAGGGTAAAACAAACGGCAACAAAACCTCACTCCTCCTGCAAACGACATCAGTGAATCCTAGCCACACCCTGGTCCCTACGGATTCCCTGTGCAAGGTAGATGGAGGACCCCAACGTCTGCGATCAACCTATCAAACACCACAGCAAGGCGTTTGGTTGGGCTCAATCAGTCCGCTTAGAGCAGGGGTGTCCAATCTTATCCGAGAAGGGCGAATGGCTGCAGGCTTTTGTTCTAGCCCAGCACTAACACACCTGATTCAACTAATCATGGTCCTGATTGTAGACCATGACTAGTGAATTAGTTTAATCAAGTGTGTTAGTGCTGGGCTAGAACAAAAGCCTGCAGCCACACCGGCCCTTCTCGGATAAGATTGGACACCCATGGCTTAGAGTAAACGCGAATGGAGCGGTTCGGTAGGGGTGTGACGCGTACACGTATTCGTACAGAACCGTTCGGTAAAGGACTTTCGGTTTGGTACAGAACTTCCGGTTCGGTAGGAACCGAACAAATGCAATCTCCCCCAAAAATATAACTTGCGCAAAGGGCCGGATGTTGTTCGTTAATCCCACGTACGTTTATGGCACACCACAGAACCAGAGAGATTAAAGCTGGGGGTATACTTAAAATGAAATCTAATTTTGCGTGTTCGCACAGGCTGTCGAATACGGCATTGCGAGCAAATGTCCCGTATACTCGCTGTGAGGTCTGTTCGCTCGTTTAATAAGGCTCCATGCCAGATGGGGGAGCTTGCTAGTCGCTAGACTACGGACCCGGAAATATACATGCCAACGGTGAAATCCAAAACAAAGCGAACATCGGGCTAGCTCATTTGCGAACACCCGAGGCAGATTTACCGTCTCCCTGTAAAGATTACGCTGCACTGAACCCTCGGCACAACAGACAACCCCTTTCCCCCAGCTATGCAAGTTGTTAGCCATCTAAGTACACCTAAAGATGCTGGTTCTAGTTTTCTAACTGGGTAGGAAAAGTACTAGATAAGTGCTACTCGGCAATACGTCACAGATTTTACAGCCACCTGCTATTTTCATATCTAAACATAGCCCAAGTTATCTAGACGACTAAATGTTGTGAACTGTATCAGCAAACTGGCATAGCAGCAGCTCTGTAACTGCATAGCAACCACGGACATCATACCTTTCTGTTCAGTCACACAAAACCCCCGAGCTAAATCTCAATGTCACGCAGTTCAAAACTGCACACACTAAAACTGTTCCAGGTGTGTGTACAGGCCCAGCTGTACCTCACTGCCCGACGCAGCGCTTTGTGCCTTTACTTATTTACGTCTTTAGCTTGCACAAAAAAAGAGAAAAGATAGAGATATAAAAAACAGAAGACGTATGATGAAGGAATCATATGCGCAGGGTAAGGGGGGGGGTAAACCCCAGAGGGCCTTGCCCTTCAAACCGTAACTCAGGAATTACAGACAGGAGAGAAAAAGTACGTCTATGCAGGAAGAGCAAGCTTCTGCAAGAGTACAGCAGGACAGAAGGGCCAATTCATCATTCTGGTCACAGAAGTCAAATTATGCTACACTTAAACAATTTTCGTGACTAATTTACTTTGTCATATTGGATTGCACATGAAATGGCTACAGTATGTACAGGTAATTGTGAAAATAAAGGAAACTAACTTGAGTAAATTAAACTTGGTACTGGCAGCTCTGTTTTTCCTGCCATGGTTTAGTCCAGGCACGGTGGTGCAGTGGATAGCATTTTCTCCTGCCATGGTTTGCATGTCCACCAATGCCCCCATCCACAGCCAAAGACATGCAGTGGTCACTAAATTGCCCGTGGTTTGAGTGTGATGGAAAGGGTGTATTCCTGTAAATGCTGGGATAGGCTCCAGCACCCCCGCGACCCTGACCAGGAATAAGCGCCATCTGGATGGATCACCAGACCCCAATCCAATTGAACACTAAGTGGTTTGAGCGTGAAAACGAGAAACCATATGCCATGGCCATCTCAGTCACCAGACCCCAACCCAATTGAACACTGAGACTTGAGCCTGAGACAGCGTTTCCCACCACCATCAACAACCCCCCAAAATGATGGGATTTCTCATGGAAGAATGGTGTTGCATCCCTCCAATAGAGTTCCAGACACTTGTAGAATCTGTGCCAAGGTGCATTGAAGCTGTTCTGGCAGCCTGTGGTGGCTCAACGGTCTACTAAGACACTTTATGTTGGTGTTTCCTTTATTTTGGCAGTTACCAGACTTCAGGGGTGTGGCTCAGACAACTTTTTTTGTGTGCTGTTGCAGCAGTATTGGACTTTTTAAAAAAAAAAAAAATTAAGAAAGAAAATATGTGCCTTACTTTGTTCAGTAAATTATGGCCAAGTAACCACTGTTTTTCCATAATAGAGGAAAAGCAATTTTCTGCATTTCTTTCCCCCCCCCCGCTGTACCAAAAACAGACCGAACCGTGACTTCAAAACCGAGGTGCATACCAAACCATGAAACCCCCATTTTTGGTATACATTCAAACCACATTCTCACCTGGTGCTTCATGTAATGTTGCATGTACGTGTGGCCACTCCTCAGGACTTTAAGGCAGAAGGGACAGAGGAGGTCTTTCGTGTTTTCGTGCACACTGCGGAAGTGACTCTCCACTTCAGAGAAGAATGACGACCTGTAGTTGCAGACCTGGGGGGGCACGTTGCAAAAGGGTGAGTTTCACCAGTCTCAGCATTAACAAAAAAGATATAAATAAATAAATAAAATAATAATGATGATGATGATGATGATGTTTTAAATACCTGGCAAACGTAGGGCATTTCACCAGGCTTGTGGTTGTCCTTCATGTGTTCCAGCAGCACTTGCTCGGTCTCAAAGGCTAATTCACATATTTTACAATTGGCTAAGAAAAGCACAATGGGGACAAAAAAGAAAAAAATAAATAAATACAAGTTATGGGGAACAAGGTGAGAAATCAATGACACATTTCTGGGCATGTAGATACTTTCACTGTGCGGAAGACCTGAAGGTCAGAGCTGGCTTTGACTCAACAATAATTAAAAAAACAATTTTTTTTTTTATTTCAGAAAAACACAAGGGGATGTGTGAAAATAAAATAATGCAAAGCCAGAAAAATTAGCAGTGAGTGTGAGTGTGAGTGTGTGTGTGTGTATATGTCTGTGTGCATGTGTGTGTGTGTGTCTGTCTGTCTGTGTGTGTGTGTGTGTGTGTGTGTATGTGAGTATGTGTGTGTGTGTGTGTGTGTGTGTGTGCACGTGCGTGTGAGTGTTTATGTGAGTGTGTGTGTGTGTGTGTGTGTGTGTGTGCGTGCGTGGTGCGTGTGCGTCCGTGCATGCGTGTGTGTGTGTGTGCGTGCGTACGTGCGTGCGCATAATGGAGTAAGGGCTTGACCGTACTGGTGGACTCGTAGGGGCTGTGGGCGCTCTCGATGTGGCACTGCAGCTGGAAGGGCGTGTCGTACTGGCGGAAGCAGTGCTGGCAGGTGGTGTGGCTGTCCCAGCTCTCGTTGCTCTGCTTCTCCAGCTCCAGGTGGTGCTTCATGTGGTTCATGAACCTGCGAGGAACCCCCAGCCCCCGCCCCGCAGGGGACGAGATAAACATCGACGTTACTGCGCCGTCAGGGCGGAGGCACGACAAACACACCGGGTCTTCAGATACGACCGGAGACGCCGTTCCCGGCTGCGCCATCGCCTCGCTCGTCTAAAGAGTGTGGTGTAGAAAAACCACGCCGACAGCGAGACCACATCCACATCCACATCCACATCCACACTTGGTAAGAAGCTCTCACTTCCCTTCAGCTTTTCTATATTTAAAAAAAAGTGACTTAAAATAGACTGAAAGGGGAATAGCATATTGCGGTCTTGAGTAAAAAAAAAAAAGAAAAAGTTGCCTCAAAAATAGCTTAGTTTTCTCGCACACCTGACACGACTGCAGAATTTAATACGCGCATTAAAAAAAAACACGCAATCATAAACCTAACACACTTCATCGGTGAGAGCCTGTGTCTAATTACATCCGGGCGTGCTTAAAGCACCTTAAAGCCTAGTGCCTAATTAACTCGTGCTGTGTGCAAATCAGTGATCGGCCTGCCCGCCTAGTCCAGCATGTTTTACTCCCAAAAGAACAAGAAAGAAAAAAAGCACTCTCGCCCTTATTGGGGAAAGGGATCAAGTGTAATTAATGAGCCAGACGCAGCAAAACGCGCTTTCAAGGCAGGGCGTGACCTGTGAACGCACCGTCGCTGCGGCCGATCTCCCAGCGGCGTTTTAAACGCGCTGCGTTAGCCGTTTTCCGTGCCCCCCTCACCTTCCCAGGCTAGCATTCGTGGCCATTAAAGAGCCTGCAATTACACGAAAGCATTTAGCTTCGCACAGCGAGGCGCGTGTTCGGCGGTTCGGTGCGGCTCTCCCCCCGGTCCCCGGCCTGCCAACGCCGGCCCTTTACGAGGCGAGGCTCATTTTTCATTTCTCGCATTCTGCCTCTTCAGCTCCTCTGACAGACGCTTTTTTCCGCGTGAAGGAAGTGTGACCTTAGCTGGCAGACGCAGAGAGCGCAAATAAAGAAACGCGCGCGCGTCTAGCCCGTTAAAACGGCTTACTGGGCCTTTTCTGCACAGCGCTCCCGAGTCCCGCTGTCCCGCCAAACGAGCGGCTCCTACGCCACCCGAAACTACGGCCCATTACTCATGGGCAGAGCCCGAATGAGAACAACTCTTTCTCCTCTGTCTGGGGGGGGGGGGCGTGAAGGCAGCAGCGCTTTGCGCCTCCTCTTCTCTCCTCATCGCTTTCTGTGGACGAGGTCGGTTTCACTTCAGAGTCACCTTCAACGACGGACCGAGCCACTCCAAAACAACTTCACTTGCCTCCTCCATTTTTATTCAGCAGAAGGGGGGCGAAGGATAGCGGCGTTCTAACACACCGTATATCTTGGCTGGTCCGACTGTGCTGCCTATCAGGGACGGTGCACTGAGATAAATAGGAGGAGGAAGGGCGTATAATTGGCAACCAAATTGGATAAATAGAGAATTGGCAACCAAATTGGGAAAAAAACAATAAATTGGAAAAAAAAATAAATGCAGGCCAGCTGCACGAAACAATCTAAACAATCTTATTTTGCCTGTAAGACTAAGCTAGTAGGTTGCATGAATTAAAACTGAATAGGCGGTAGTGCAGGTATAATGGTCAGGGAACTGGGCTTGTAACTCAGAGGTTGTAGGTTCAACTCCCAGGTGTGGCACTGCCTAACCTAACCTGAATTGCTTCAGTAAAAAAATCCAGCTCTATAAATAGATCGTAAGAAATGTAAGTATGTAAGAAATGTAAAACTGTACATCGCTCTGGATAACAGCGTCTACTAAATGTATAAAATGTAGTTCGAATAAATTTAAGCAAAACATTTTAGCCTCAATACCCTAAGAATTACAATTCGGCAGTATATAAACAAGGCGGTTAATTATGTAATATAATATATGCCATTTAGCAGACACTTTTATCCAAAGCAACTTACAGTAGTGAATGGATACATTTTTCAATATATGTGGTCCCAGTGGGAGTTGAACCCACTACCTAAGCGTTGCCAATGCTGTGCTCTACCTACTGAGACACACAGAACCAGAGAATTATCTGCTGTTGCTAGCTACATCTCAAAAGAGATCTCACGAGTTACAATGCAATTGTTTTGTATTTCCAATGTGTTCAATGCTGTTACTACTTCCCTCTCTTGTCTGTTCAGATTGGTCAAACCGCAAAACACTTGTTGGCGTTGGTTTTTACTTCTGCTTTTTAAAGTTTTTTTTTTTATTTAGCTAACTAGCACAAATGACTAATACTGGCCAGCTGGCTTGTTGCATGTAGTCACTACTAAAACAGCAGCTAGTATAGCCCATCATTGGGGAATCTTTATTTAATAAATGAATTGAGTGGAATCTCTTCTGCGTGTACATGGCACCAGCACTCAGCCGGTGTTCTGCATTTTTACCGGTCAGGGCTCACGATCTCGTCACTGGCCGCGATTCACTTCCTCGTACATCAAAATGACAAATAACCATTATTCTATTCCATCGAAGCGTCTCGGAAAACCGGAAACCCCCGAGAACGTTCGCAGGAATTCAAGCCACATTCTCGTAACATTCGAAAGCGAGAGAGCACGTTCAAATCGACACTTCTGACGTGACTCGACGTCCACGAGACAAAAAATGGCCTCGACGCCCCCTCACTGCGAAACAGGGAATCTATAAGCTGAACCTGCCTCCATTCATCAAACACCGCTTCACCTCCACCGGCACTTTCACAGAGCTCCGCTCCCTGATCCAGTTCTCGGGGATCTTAACGGCAGGGGCGTGTCCAGGGAGGGGACTCGGCTGACACCCGCCCCCACAGAAATTTGGTTGGCCACCCTGGGTGCCACCCTACTTCATCAGGCTCTTGATAAGTTATTAGGTTGTCAATTAGGTTCCGGAACTGCTACAATTGTTTAATGTTTAATGTTTACTGTTTTTCTGTTATATTGTATATTATATCTGTATATTTCTGCTATTGGTCACTACTTAGTTGTTGCTTGCCATGTGTCCCAAGAATTTCATTGTTCAGAATGACCTTGTGTTATACTGTGCACTTGACAATAAAACACTTTGACTTTGACAATCACATCATGCCCAACACTGCTTTAACGGGAAGCGCTACCTGATGTTGTTCTTCAGGACCTTCAGGCAGCTGTTGCACTTGAAGGTGACGGTCTTCTGCTCCTTGCTGTCCGTCTTGTCCCCCTCGTGCCTCCCGTAGTAAAACTCTGTGACCAGCATAATGAGCTTGCCCTTCTCGGCGTCCATCCTCAGGACCGGAGGGTACATCTTATCCAGCTTGGACGGCGTCGGGAAGATGCTGTGTATCAGATGAGAGCAGCAGTACTGCAGGGACAGAGAAGAGACACAGGGATCAGACGTCAACGCTCCGTTCAGGCACGCCAACCGGGGATCTCTCCGCGTCAAGTCCCTAACTCCGGGAACTATGTGGCCACTTAGTCAACAGCATAACATGTTTTCAATAGCGTCATAAGTGTTGGCAGTGGCAGTGCAATATAATGGTTAGAGAGCTGGGCTTGTAACTCAGAGGTTGCTGGTTCGATTCCCACGTAGGGCACTGCTGTTGTACCCTTGAGCAAGGTACTTAACCTGAATTGCTTCAGTAAATTATCCAGCTGTATAAATGGATTGTATGTAAAGAAATGTAAACTGGATAAGAGCGTCTGCTAAATGCCTAAAATGTAAAATGTAAATAAGCATGTGGCCACTTAGTCAGCAGCATAACATGTTTTCAACAGCGTAGTGCAACGGGAGTGACAGTACTGCGACAGGCGAGGCACGCTCACCCTCATGTGGTTTCTCATGGGGTCCGGGAGGTTAAACTGGATCTTGCACCTTGGACACTTTTTCCTGAATGGCTTCCCATTTTGTGTGGAATCGGAAACCATGGAAGCACCTGTTTTCATAGAAAAAAATATAACGCATTTTTAAAATGCACCTACATTTTTACATTATTTTCTCATTGCCCGAAACTTCAATGTAGCTTGAAAATAAATCAAACTGAAAGCTCTGAGAATATGGGCTGCCATTTTGTGATGATTGCTGAACACGCTGCAATTCCCCTCACTTACGTTAAGCAACATCACAAGACAGACCAAACGTGATTCAATGTCATTCACAAATTCAAACATTCATGTAATTTAATATATCTACTGCAAGGTAAATGGATCTACTGACGCTCTATTGAATGCCCATGTTTCTGTTTCACAGAACCTGTTGCCACAGAATCTAATTGCACAACGAATGACCAAAAACTCGCACCAGTTTCCAGTTTGGTCTTCTTTGTGGTATTGGTCGTCGAGTCGGGCGGAGATTCCCGTTTAACCGCAGTCGCCCCAATTCCTACGAGGGAAGATTTGAAAAGAGACATTCAGGGAACAAGATCGTGGCTCCATTCAATGCCCAAGTTTGTGTTTGACAGCATCGGTTGCCTCGATCTAACGATACAACGAATAACAAAAAAACTTAGGAGGCCTCAGATAGCGTAGTGGTCTAAGCATTCGCTTTGCGAATGTGAGCTGCCTATTACAGCCGCAGTTCGAAACCTGACTGTGCCAGACCGGCCCTGGCCGAGAGGCCTGATCAGGGACGGCGATTGGCTGTCCGCCCCAGTTGGAGGGGGGAGGGTGAGCCGGCACAAGCTTGCTGAGAAGCACAAAGGGTGTCTCTAGAAAGTAGGTGGGCGAGTCCCGTCTCGAAGGAGGTGGATCATCTCCGACCTCAGGGAATTAGCTTGCCCCGTAGTGACGGGCGGCGGGTTCGTGGGGGAGGACAAATCAAAAGAAATAGAGGGTCTAATTGGCTACTAAATTGGGAGAAAAAGGGGGGAAAATCTGAAACATAATTTTTTTTTTTTTAAGTTAAAACTCACACCAATTTCCAGTTTGCCCTTCTTGGTGGCATTGGTCGTCGAGTCGGGTGGAGATTGCCGCTTAACCGCAGTCGCCCCAATTCCTGCGGGGGGAAGATTTGAACGGAGACATTCAGGGTTAACAAGGTCATGGCCAGTGGAAAAACATCAGATCAGATATGCAGTAATCCTCCAATCTCGCGGCACCCCTCTCTTACGTACCCGAGTTGCCCGTGACCTGGAGTATCGGCGACGGCTGATTGGCCGTGGCGGCGGCGGGGCAGGTCAGCGGTTTTGGCGGGGTGACGAGCTTGCCCTGGGCCGCGGAGGACACCACCTGTATGGGCTGCAGCGTGGCCGCGTTCATCTGTATGGGCTGCAGCTTGGCGGGGCTGAACTGCGCGGCCGGCGGCTTGGCGGGGCTGAACTGCGCGGCCGGCTGCTTGGGCTGCGCTGGGCTCTGCACATTGGCCAGCGTGACGATGTTGTTCTGTATCAGCTGCACCTGGGGCCTGTGCACCACCCCGGGCACGGCCTTGCCCGGAGTCACCTGCTGCAGCAACTGCTGTCCGGCTGAGAGGATACCAGACACAGAATATCGCTGTGTTACTGCACTGATCTCGTGCGCGAACTATGACTGTTCATACCATGCATTAATCAATCAATCAATCTTTATTTTTTTATAGCGCCATTTACAAACAGGTTGTCACACAGCGCTTGACAATTGGCATTTTCCAGAGGGAATTTAAAAAAACTGAAAACCATTGGAGCCAATGTGGGAGACTGGAAAATTGTTCCCTGACCCCTTAAAAGGCGGTCGAGATGGACTCCTGGAAAATGGTGGGATACAGAGAAAAATAAAACAAAAATAGTCCTTGAGGCTCATGAGGCGTGCACATCTTGTAAGTCGCTCTGGATAAGAGCGTCTGCTAAATGCTTAAAATGTAATGTCAAATGTAGAGGGCGCAAAGACATCTCAGGTCAACAACATTGACAACTCGATGACACTGCACCTACATGGTCTAGGAATGGAGTCAAGAAGTGCCGAGTTCTTAAGTCTTCCCTAAAACAAAAAAAAAACCTGGGAAATCCCCTCCCCCCTAAATAATATATATGCCATTTAGCAGACGCTTTTATCCAAGGCGACTTACAGTAGCGAATGCATACATTTTTCAGTGTATGTCGTCCCAATGGGAATCGAACCCACAACCTAAGCGTTGCCATGCTCTACCTACTGAGCCACACAGAACCACTAAATAAATAACCACCGAATAAAATACATTGCTTAAATCTAATTGTACATGTTATGTACACTGTATGATAAATTATAAAACAAAGACTAAACTTGTTTATACGTTGGGGGGGAAAGGGCAAAGAAACAGCCCTATTGTCTTTCTAAAAATGTAGGTCACAACTGTAGCAAGGCCTGCAAACATTAATTTACGATTGTTCCACACCAAGTGTGTGAGGTTGTTCTAATGCGGTTCATCTCAGATGCCCAAAAATCCCAGAGGAATTTTCCTCGAAAAAACTGAAAGGGCTCAGGTCACTAAACCGGTACACTTTGCATGGAAATACCTTTCACCTTTACCTGAGAGCGTAGGATTAACTCCCATGATCCTGAACAGACGTGTAAAGACTTATGTTTGAAATGCAGTTGATTGGTTGAAATGCATTTGTCCCCTTCAATATGCATGCTTAACATGTTTGTGCTGATGTAGGGCGGCAGTGTGGTATAATGGTTAGGGAGCTGGGCTTGTAACGTTAAGGTTGCAGGTTCAATCCCCAGGTGGAACACTGCCGTTGTATCCTTGAGCTAAAGGTACTTAACCTGGCTTGCTTCAGTAAAATATCCAGCTGTATAAATGGATTGTAAAGAAATGTAAACTGTAAGTCGCTCTGGATAAGAGCGTCTGCTAAATGCCTGTAATGTAATGTAATGATGTTCCTGAGTCTACAAACAGAAAGGCAAGTGCAGTGTACCTGGAAGCACAGTGAAAGATGTTCCAGGTGGATACCGGCCCCCCAGGGAAGCGATGAATGTGGAGCTGTTGGTTATTTGGGACGATGTCACTATGTAGCCCTGAGTGGAAAAGAAACGCACAAAGCACTTTGATATGACAACACTGCGCTGCTCTTCCAGGGTAAAGCATCAACGTGCGTTTCCTCCCTTCCAATCCTACTTCAACACATGAAAATGAACATCGTTCAATTTGTTTTAATCACATCAATCTGCAGATAGCTATGAGTACTGCGTGCAATTCTGGGCACCACATTACAAGAAAGATATAGAAGCTCTTGAGAAAGTTCAAAGAAGGGCAACTAAATTGGCACCTGGTATGAAAGGTAAAAGTTATGAGGAGAGACTTAAGGCACTCAATCTATTTAAGCTGTGCAAAGAGAGACTTAGGGGGGGATTTGATTGAGGCTTTTAAATTCCTAAAAGGGATTAACAAAATGAACTACCAGAGATTTTTTTTTAAAGTAGTTAAAGGCAAATTCCACACTGATATTTGAAGCTTTTTCTTTACACAGAGTTGTCAATGCCTGGAACAGCTTGCCAGGTCAGGTAGAAACACTTGGGCTATTCAAGTCCAGGCTAGATGCAGTACCAGATACTCCTTAGATTAGGACATGACGAGCCTAGATGGGCTGAATGTCATTGTGTATTCTTATGTTCTTATGTGCAGACAACACATAAATAAAACCCAATTGTGTGAAAGGGTGGAGAAAAGCGAACGCAAGGGGGGGGGCTACCTGATTGTTGATGATGATTGGCTGAGGAGACTGGGCGGAGAGCGCGCGGGGGGCTACCTGATTGTTGATGATGATTGGCTGAGGAGACTGGGCGGAGAGCGCGCGGGGGGGCTACCTGATTGTTGATGATGATTGGCTGAGGAGACTGGGCGGAGAGCCCGTGGGACACACGGGAGACGGTCTGGGCGACGGTGGACAGCGACCCGGCCTGGGTCACCACGGGGATGAGCAGGGACTTGGTGACGGGCTGGGGCGTGGCCCTGACGGCGAGCTGGGGCACTATGGGCCCGGCGGGGCCGCAGGAGACGGACTGAGCTCCTCCTCCTCCGCCGCTGCCGTCCTGCACGGCCCTCTGGGTCGACGTCACCGCGGCGACCCCCGCCCTCATCACCGGGGAAACGGGCATGACGGTCCGCGTGGCTGCCGGCAGGGGCTGCCGCTGGTTCACAGCTTTGACGATGGGGGCGGGGCCTGAACGCGAAGCAAAAGAGTGCGTGAGCTGAACTGAATGTGTCAATTTTTTTGACAGGTAGTTGAACTTCAGACAATAAACACATGTAAAAAATGTTTTAGAAACACCTAATGCGGGTTCCTGTGTTGATCTTTTTTTTTTTTTTTTTCTTTAAAGATTTTGTTCCTGATTTTTTGCATTTACATTTTACATTTTAAGCATTTAGCAGACGCTCTTATCCAGAGCGACTTACAAGATGTGCATTAATACATGGTAGGAACAATCATAGTTAGCGCACAAGATCAGTGCAGGAATACAGCAATAGACATCATTGCAGGCATCTGCGTTTACCCCATTAGTAGCCAATTACACCCTCTCTTTTCATGTCTATTCCCCCATCATATTGTGAGTTCACTACCATAGCCGAGACTGGCTAAGACAAAGGCGAAGAACCGCCTCCTCCGAGCCGGCACTCACCAAGCCGTCGACTGTCACTCCGGTACACAGAGCCACTCCTATACGCAGCAAACTCATATTGGCTTCCCTCCCCCACGCCCTGGGGCGGACAACCAATTGCCGCCCCACAGTGGCACTCCCGGCCAGAGCCAATACTGGCGCGGGCCGGTGGAATCTAACCCCGGTCGCAGTGGCCAGTAGTGTAGATATCTTAACACGGTTCAACATTCACCAAGCAGAAGAAGTACCACAGCATCACTTTAGCTTGGGTGACAATTCAGGCGAGCACTGTGCAGAAGCAACGCAAATTAACTTTGGGGGACAAACTCATACTTGGTCTGATGGGCGGAGTGACTTTGGAGCTGCGGATCTCCCCAACAAAGATCGGTTCATCGTCGTCGTCATCATCGTCCACCAAATTAATTTCTGGGATCCTCCGTTGCCATGGCTCCAGCTCCTCCTCCTCACACTCCATGAAAAGCTCGGACATTTTGAACCTGGGGTTGGGAATCGTGGGCAAGGTTAGCCGCGCCCCAAACGTGCAACGCTACGAGCCCAGGTGCAAAGAGCGTTGGCTTTGTATTCCATGTACTCTACCATTAATCACGACCCACCCCAAAACAAATCAGTCTGGGAGAATATGGACTAGTGCTGGCACGACAGCAAGCTAGTTAGTTGTTTCGTTTTCAAAGTGCTGCTGTAATCTGATGGCTTGCGACCTACGATAAGGTTACTGGAACGACAACGAGCTAGTTAATTATTCGTTTTCAAAGTTTTTGCTGTGACTTATTTGATGGCTAGCGAGCTACGTGAACGTTGCACTGTGGATTTCACCTGTAGGCCCCTTTAAGAGCACGGAGAAGTAGCATTGCTGTTCATTAAAACACAAAGGGATGGCAAGGCTTTACCACTCGTCCAATTTGGCGAACGCTAGGCCGCGTTTGATTAAGCGAGCTAGCTAACGTAGCTAAATGTCGCGCAAGTCCCTTTGTGTTTAATGAAAAAGCAATGTTACAGCTAAGGGGACTTCAAGTGAAATAGACAGTAAGGTTACTGTTGCTCGCTAGCTATCAAGTAGCAGTCTAGCAGGAAAACGTAATGGGCTGGTGGTGGTCCAAGATCGATATTATTATTTGAAGTTGTGGTAGTGCGTTGCGGACACACTAAAACTAGCGAGCCAGGGGACTATGCTACTAACTTAGTACTAGTGCCACCCCTGGTCACCCCTTTTGTCAACAAATGCATCTCCAATTGCTTGTCTGTGGGGCCCTGTGAACATATTTTAAGGATACGGTTGTCTATCAAATCAATACCGTGGAATGAGCTACGCAGGGGCTTTTCCCCGACTCAACCCAAATAGAAGAGATATAACTAAAATCTATAAAATTACGGAAGCAGATATGCATTAGCTCACGTTAGCAAGCTAGTAGCAAGATAGCTAACTGCTAGCCGACCGAACATGGCGTCCAGAGCAACAACTGCAGTCCCGAGACAGTGTTCCGACTTTAATTCGACCCTTTACTCGAACTTAGCGGGACCCGAACGCTTGGCACAATCATGCAGACCATATTAGAGCACTCGAATTAGCGTAAAATGCGCCATTACCCGTTGTGTTGTAGAATTATTCAGACGAAAGACATTATTTCGGCGGCGCCCGGATCGCATTGAGGGAGTTTACAGGACCAGTGTAGTGGGTGATGGGTATTTTTTCCCATTCACCTCCCGCACAGATATTCTAGTGAAATTAGATAAGTAACTCCTTCTTCAGTTTTCAGTTTCAGGGACGCGTAAAACAGGACCGAAGTAACTCAAAAACATACAGTATGTGGCTTCCAAGATGCAATACTTCCAAAGACCAATTCAATTAAGGTTATTTAGTTATACTAGAACATTTGAAGTATGAAAATATTAAAATAAAGCTCTTCTAATTTTTTAGGTTAGTCTTTTTAAAAAAAAAGATTTACCTGGATAAGGATTCTTCTTGTAGCTACAGAAGGTATTTATTTTGTTCTGATTGCTTGTTTCCATACAAGCAGATCACACATACATGTGACAACTTCAGCTGCTGTTTGAATAGCTCTCATTGTTGAACATTCAACAATTCATACATGCATGGTAACATAATTATTATTTTACAGTAAGTTATCGCTGTTTTTCGTATTGACGTAGATTTTTTGAGTCACTGGCTATTTAGCACCTATGTTCTTGTTTATGTATTTTGTCCTTGTGATATGAATTGTAATGTATCTGATTACATTAGAATAACTTCATTTTTCCGTGAAGGAACTTAGTTTGCAGTGTCAGGTAGCTAATGTAGTAAATTCATATTGAAGGTTAACCGAAGTGACATCACCAGCGACTACCACTACGGCTATGCTGATGTACAGCTGAGGAATTAGTTGCACTGATCTTGTGCGCTAACTATGATTGTTATTACCTTGTATTAATGCACATCTTGTAAGTCGCTCTGGATAAGAGCGTCTGCTAAATGCTTAAAATGTAAAAATGTAAAATGCGAATTAGTTGTGACCGAAACTTAACGTGAATCAGAAAAAGGTAGACTCCCTAAAGAGTAATCCGCTCTGTGTCAAAATTGACAACGCTTATTAATGAAACGTCATAGTCTGTCCACTCGGATGTGAGCGGAGCATTTGGTTTGTTACCTCGAGTGAGCTCATCGAGTTACTCATCTCGTAGACTGTTAAAATCTCTAGTTTGTGGCGATCCGGAGGAGCCACAGTAACCCGACCGGCGCCAATTTGCGCTGCGAAGTCTAGACTTACCGTTTGTAACTCAAATGCTAAAATATAGCTAATAATTGTTGCAGTCCTTTATTCTGTGTATGTCTCGCCTTTGGGATTCTTCATTTACTAGCATTTTGGAATACGGAGTCACCATTTTTGATGCGTTAACGCATTTAACTAGGCCATGCTTTTGCGCATTGACCGCTATTGACTGAAGTCATCGGTGGTCAACAGGAAATGATGCAAGTCTGAACAAACGGAATTGATCGATTTTGTTTGGTAAAATTGTAGGCTTTCGCGAAGACAATGTGATTATTTTCTTTTCTTTCTTCATCTACTTTATTTGAAAAGAGGGAGAAAAACCAACGGGTTCGTTAAATGTAAAGTATTCCATTGAAATCATCACGAGAAATACAACTTACACAGCCGTTTTTGCTCATCTTTATCAAGGGTGTGAATATTCTAGTTGTACATATACGTATACATCACCACTTATCTACCATCAAGCAACCATCGTAAAAATTAGTTATGGCTCTCATAGACATGACTATATTTTTCTTCTTCTTTTTCTACAGAACAAGCTGTCAAAACACCTTTCAAAATGAACTGAACTTCAACAGTAAACAAACTGATCTAAAACACCCCCTTCAGTTGGGTCAGGTGTGAAAGCCACCCTTTTCACACAAGGTTTATTCATTTCGTTTGGGGAAAATAAATACAACACTGGCTAGCATCAAGCCTCTAATTTAAATTCACTGCCATTAGCCGTAAGCTGATGAACACTTATATGTGTTTAGCTAGTATTTTTGGTCACTTTATGCTTTAATAAGGCAATACAGAACACCAAAGAATGAACAGACACACTCTCTCTCTCTCTCTCTCTCTCTCTCACACACACACACACTGTACTTTCTTATTTAGTACACTGTACACTGTACTTATTTGTTTCTAATTTTCCCCGCGTTTTTCTCCCAATTTAGTAGCCAATTCAACCCTCTAGTTATTTAGATTTGCCCTCCCCTCACGAGCCCGCCGCCCATCCTCCAGGTCAAGGCAATGTCCCAAGGCCGGCAACAATCTGTCTCCTCCGAGACGGAACTTTGCCCACATGCTCTTTAGGAACGCCCTACTGCTCCGAGCTCGTGCCGTTTATCCTTCCCCCCACCCCCTTGGGTGGACAGCCAAAAGCCGCCCCCGATCGGGGCTCCCAGTCAGAGTCGGACTGATGCAGTTTGATTTCAAACCGCAACTACATGTAGCACCCACTGCAGAGTGACGTGGATAAGAATGCGATTAGTTCCCGGAGTTGGGGACTTGAGTCTTTAGCTCGGCGAGCTAAATCGCTCTCTTGTCGCGTCAGAGATCCCTCGGTTCGAGGCTCGCTGCGTGCAGAACCAACACCGTCACATTGGTGCCGTGACCCGGATCATACAACTGATGGTAATCGGTTGGGCCGTGGTTGCTGCCGCATGAGTTTCAAGGGGGAGAGTGTAGCGATTAGTTCCCGGAGTTGGACTCCAACACTGTCACATACAGTAGGCAGCTCACACTCCCAATGGAGTGCATTCGACCACTACGCCACCCGGGGCCCCCTATTACTTTCTATTCTGACGCTATCAGAGAACTCAAATGGTTCCGGGGAGTTTCCCCCTGAAAGCTGACTCTGGTGCAGTGCTGTGTTTCACGCTGTGCTAAATTGGGGCTCCCAAGTGGCCTCATCGGTGCAGGCAGTCACTGTGAGCCCAGGCAGGGCCCCACAGCCAGGGCCCCACAGCCAGGACATCGCATGCATGTGTGACGGTGTTGGTTCTGCCCACAGCGAGTTTCGAACCGAGGGATCTCTGACGCGACAAGTGAGCAATTAAGCTCGCAGTGAGCTAAAGACTCAAGTCCCTAACTCTGGGAACTAATCGTTGCTTATCCACGTCACTCTGCAGCGGGCGCTCACGTGAGCCCATCCGCTACACTTGTGCCCCTGTTATGCCTGTGTCGCTAGCTAACTCATACCAGGAGTCCACAGTGGTGTTAGAAAATTGGCTTCGTCTCACCAGGGGTATGCATGGTGGTTGTAGGTCGGCCTAGGTTCATTGGATTGCTGCCGAATTAGTTCCACTGTCAGATATGCCCCCCCTCTGATTGGTGCTCTCCTGGAATACCATTTGACGTGTTGTATGGAAAATAGTAAATTGCCTTGCTAGCCATACAGTGTGGAAACAATATTCAGTGTAGTGTAAAAACCCCTTTTATTCTTGTGGTTTAATTACAAGAATGGACCAAAAACTTTAGAGCTGTTCAATATGGATATCTACTGTGCACCGTCTAGGGAACAACAGAGTAGGTTTAAAGATTGAGGCCACTTATTGCCATGACGCCCTGTGATGGTGGTCATTGTTGTCCATATGGCAGGGCTCAAAGCCTAGCCTTTGTTGCAAGAGTTCACAAGTTCAAAAGTTCACCAGCGACATTTGAAAATAATAAAAGAAAGGCATACTACTTATTTTAAGTTTTGCAGCCATCTTGACTCTAAGGTAAATGCGACTCTGTGTTCTCTGAGATCTTCTTGCTTCTGTTTGGCTCATTGTGTTTTTTTATATTGCTATTTCTCTTTAGTAGGCTACGTACTGCAGTTTGTATGATCTGCCCTCCTATGAATCCTTATGATCACCAAATGCATTACAATCATTTGAGCTCTCCTTATTTGACTACCCTAGAGGTAAGTGACACATTTCAATACGACATACAAGCAAATCAATGAATAGTCAAACTAAATTTTTATAGAACACAGAGCAATAACACAAATAAATTACATTACAGGCATTTAGCAGACACTCTTATCCCGAGCGACTTACACAGTTTACATTTCTTTACATACAATCCATTTATACAGCTGGATATTAACTGAAGTAATTCAGGTTAAGTGCCTTTAGCTCAAGGCTACAACAGCAGTGCCCCCACCTGGGAATCAAACCTACAACATATGTGGTACAAGCCCAGATCCCTAACCATTACACTACACTGCCGCCCTGCCATAAATTAATGTCATTTATTGAATGGATATTATTGATTCATTTTTCCAGAGACGCATGACAGAGGGCAAAGCCAAAATGTTTTCATAATATCATGAGAGCAGTGTTGGAGTGTTAGAACAGTGGTCCTCAATCAGTCCTTAAGGTTCTCATGTGCAAGTGCTGCATTTTTTACATTAGGCAATGTGAGAACCTCTTTTTTTAGTTTACATGGGCATTTTACTGCATACATTTATTAATATGATAAACTGAGCATGTCAGTAATTGACCGATTAAGACCTGCACCGCTCAGAATAGCAGAAAGAGTTTTTAAAAAATTAAACCAGTTGCTAAAACTAATCTGGGTGTTTGGAATCAAGTTGACAGCCCAGATCCACATAAATTCATCACATTGAATCGTCAACAGGTGGCGCTCTAGCAGGGTCCATTATTAAGCCTTGAGGGGAAATTTGATGATAATTTATCTAAAGGGTGGCATCACGCATTCCATAGAAAATTGTGCATTGTAGTACATTTTTTCAAGACATTCAAAAACATTTATCATCAAAATAGTATTTCTTGTAGAATAGGTTGGATTACTTCAGGAATAACAAGAAAACATGCCAAAGACATGAAGTTTGCTGATATGAATATATTTATGGCATCAAATGGGATTCTTGTATTAAAACAAAGAAAGACCACTGGATGAAAATATTTTTAAGAGTCAGCTTGACTTCACACAATGAAAACAAAATATATTCCAAATGTATATAAAGTCTTATTTTTCCTCTTTTAACATTTTTGTTTACGGGCACAAGCTAAAAGGCACAGACCCTGTAACACACACTCAGGAAGGCTCTTCTGCAACATTTGTGTCCTTGTTTATCTAATAAAACTAAAATAAAGAAAGGAAAACCCTCATAAACTAAGAATAGATTCATTCATTTTTTATAGGTTTATATTTTTATGGGTTTTATAGACTAACTACCTTGTCTCTGGAAATGTATTAATTGTTTACCCTTTAATGGAATAGAGAATTTGTTCTTCAAAACAAAATGTTATTTTTCTAAAAAATATATCTTACTGTGATTTTCTTCAACAATCATAGCCTAGACCTTAAAAATAAGAATACTTTAAACAAAACATGTGAGATCTCTCTCTCTCTCTCTCTCTCTCTCTCTCTATATATATATATATATATATATATATATGTGTGTGTGTGTGTGTGTCTGTATATATACAGTACTGTGCAAAAGTTTTAGGCAGGTGTGAAGAAATGCTGTAAAGTAAGAATGCTTTCAAAAATTTTTTTATTGTTTATTTTTATCAATTTGCAAAATGCAAAGTGAGCGAACAGAAGAAAAATCTCAATCATATCAATATTTGGTGTGACTACCCTTTGCCTTCAAACCAGCATCAATTCTTATAGGTACACTTGCACAAAGTCAGGGATTTTGTAGGATTATAGCCAGGTGTATGATTAACCAATTATACCAAACAGGTGCTAATGATCATCAATTTCATATGTAGGTTGAAACACAGTCATTAACTGAAACAGAAACAGCTGTGTAGGAGGCTTAAAACTGGGTGAGGAACAGCCAAACTCTGCTACTAAGGTGAGGCTGTGGAAGACAGTTTCATGTCACAGGTCATACACCATGGCAAGACTGAGCACAGCAACAAGACACAAGGTAGTTCTACTGCATCAGCAAGGTTTCTCCCAGGCAAAGATTTCAAAGCAGACTGGGGTTTCAAGATGTGCTGTTCAAGCTCTTTTGAAGAAGCACAAAGAAACGGGCAACGTTGAGGACCGTAGAAGCAATGGTCGGCCAAGGAAACTTAATGCAGCAGATGAACGACACATCATGCTTACTTCCCTTTGAAATTGGAAGATGTCCAGCAGTGCCATCAGCTCAGAACTGGCAGAAACCAGTGGGACCCAGGTACAACCATCTACTGTTCGGAGAAGTCTGGCCAGAAGTGGTCTTCATGGAAGAATTGTGGCCAAAAAGCCATACCTCCGATGTGGAAACAAGGCTAAGCGACTCAACTATGCATGAAACATAGGAACTGGGGTGCAGAAAAATGACAGCAGGTGCTCTGGACTGATGACTCAAAATGTGAAATATTTGGCTGTAGCAGAAGGCAGTTTGTTTGCCGAAGGGCTGGAGAGCGGTACAATAATGAGTGTTTGCAGGCAACAGTGAAGCATGGTGGAGGTTCCTTGCAAGTTTGGGGCTGCATTTCTGCAAATGGAGTTGGGGATTTGGTCAGGATTAATGGTGTCCTCAATGCTGAGAAATGCAGTCAGATACTTATCCATCATGCAATACCATCAGGGAGGCATCTGATTGGCCCCAAATGTATTCTGCAGCAGGGCAACGACCCCAAACATGCAGCCAATGTTATTAAGAACCATCTTCAGCGTAAAGAAGGACAAGGAGTCCTGGAAGTGATGGTTTGGCCCCCACAGAGCTCTGATCTCAACATCATCGAGTCTGTCTGGGATTACATGAAGAGACAGAAGAATTTGAGGCAGCCTACATCCACAGAAGATCTGTGGTTAGTTCTCCAAGATGTTTGGAACAACCTACCTGCTGAGTTCCTTCAAAAACTGTGCAAGTGTACCTTGCACAGAATTGCTGTTTTGAAGGCAAAGGGTGGTCACACCAAATATTGATTTAATTTAGATTTCTCTTCTGTTCATTCACTTTGCATTTTGTTAATTGATAAAAATAAACTATTAACACTTCTATTTTTGAAAGCATTCTTACTTTACAGCATTTTTTCACACCTGCCTAAAACTTTTTTACATGTATATGTATGACAATGCACAAAATGGTTTTGTTCTACTTACTGTCCCCATTCCTGCATTTTAAGTACATATAATGTGCTTACATTTGTACACACTGTTTTCGACTTGAAGTTTGCATTGTGAAAACGTGTGCGTTTGTGTAGGCCATGGTATGCATGTGAGGTGGGGTTACACTTTGATCCGTAATGCTTTGAATGCATGATCGAATAATCAGTTGCAATTCCCAATTGAAGTTCCACAGCTGAAAAGTAAATCATGCACTACAATCAGGTTACAGAATAAAGAACGCGAAAACCTTTCCCAAAAAGGCCAAACGGTTATTTTAGAAACGTTCAAGGTATATAATTCATATAATTTATCATCATTTAAACCCAGGGCCCTCTATTGGCATAAGCTAAATAGTAATACAACTCGAGGATGGAATATACATGTTCTTCGAGTGGAAACATATCCACCCAGGCATTTACAATATTAAAGTATTATAACAGTGAAACATGCAATATGTTTAGGATGATGGATATGACTCTAAAACTGATATGTGATCTTCGTAGTGTAAGTTTCAGAATGAATCCGGAAGACTATGTTGGTGTGACCATCGACGATACGCAAATTCTCCTTCAGGCGTTGCTTTTGCGCTCTGAAGTGCAAGCAAACTGCTGTCAGTCGCTCACCACAAAATGAGTGTAGCACGCGGCTTTTTTCCCTTTTTTTGGGGGTGGGGTGGGCTTCGCCTCAGCGGAAGAAAAAAGTAGTCCCTGTTCATTGTTAGTTGTTCCAAAACAAACGGTTTCATCATAAAAATAAAAAAGTCGAAACGTGGTGGACTCACTAAAGTGTAGCTATTTTCCCATTTGTGTGCATTCTGCTTTTTACGAAATATACAGCGCAGCCACCCGTACACATTTACAACACAGTGGCAATCTCAACTTCTTTACATTGACAATACTAGAGAGACCAGCCTGCTAAACTACGGGGCTACGTTATCACTCATTAAGTAATTTCTCCTGAAATCCCTCCATAAAAGAGCAGGTCTATAAAAGTTATTTTTCCCTATGAATAAAATCAGCGAAGGCAACATTTCCAATTTTATGTTGGCCCATCAATAACGTCACATTTGAATAAGCTGAGTGACCTGCTGCTAGTTACAGCTAGCCACCGCCCTCCACTGAAACTGAAAATGCTTCAGTTCAGACCTTGAGTTGTAATCGCATCTGTCATCAACAGACATCCTCTGAGCCATGTCCCAGTCCCTTAATCCAATAGCAAAGATACAGCAGGTCATTAAATTACAGCAACTCTTGGTTTATTCGTGGGCAATGTAAGGCACAGGATTTCAAGCCTAGAGATTAAGGAGTTCTGGACCAAGATCAAGGGGATCCAGTGAGCGTGTGCTGTAAAATGTAATATTACTGTAAAAGAAATGTGTCAACACAAACAACTTGTCATTGAGCTTTGGATAGCTGACAGGTGCTGTGCACCTCAAATTTTACTAACCTTTTCCTTCCCAGTGTTACAGGTATGGTATGCAGCTGCCAACAATGATGTCTATCGCTGTATTACTGCACTGATCTCTTGCGTGAACAATGATTGTTCCTACCATGTATTAATGCACATCTTGTAAGTCGCTCTGGATAAGAGCGTCTGCTAAATGCTTAAAATGTGAAAAAATGTGAAATGTGAATATCAACCTCAGCCGGCTAGCCGTCTTTCATTTGTAGCCTTTTAGATGGGAGCCCCCAGGTGGCGCAACCAGTAAAGGCACTTGCCCGGAGTGCAGGTGGCCCACTGTGGCTGGAGTTTGATACCCGGCTGCACCAGCCCGACTCTGGCCGGGAGTCCTGCTCGGGGGTGGCAATTAGCTGTCTGCCCCAGGGGGGAGGGAGACGGCAAGAGCTCGCCACATGCACAGAAGGCTTCCCTGTGTGTATCGGAGTCACAGATGATGGCTTGGCAAGTTCCGTCTCAGAGGCGGTTCGGCGCCTTTGTCACTTCCGGCCCCAGGGTAGCGGCTGGTCCCGTAGTTACAGACGGCGGGCTCATGGGGGGGTATAATTGAAACAATAGAGGGTACAATTGCATTACATTTACATTTTAAGCATTTAGCAGACGCTCTTGTCCAGAGCGACTTACAAGATGTGCATTAATACATGGTAGGAACAATCATTGTTCGTGCAAGAGATCAGTGCAGTAATACAGCGATAGACATCATTGTTGGCAGCTGTGTACCGTACCTGTAACACTGGGAAGGAAAAGGTTAGTAATTATTATCATTTATTTTTGTATTAAATGGAGTAAGCAGGGATACATAGTGTTGAGCTAGTAGGCAGTGGTGATGACAATGAGCTAGATCAAGGAGTTAAGGCCTTCTTGGCGCAAGTTAGACATTGTATTTTGGTCTCTAAGTTAAGATCTGTTGACAGTTCAATTAATAAAAATGAATTAGTGAGATCTTACCATGTAGCCTATTAATTGTATGTATTAATTGACCACCAAATTGGGAGAAAAAGGGGGGAAAAGAATTGATAGAATTTAAGTTGTAGCCTTTTGATGTTATATTTCACGCCCTTGCTGCCACAGTTGTAAAAGTTGCACATTAAAACGACAAAAGAACAAACAAACAAACACAAAAACAGCAAAAGAACAAACAAGCAGGCAAACAAACAAAAACAACATCAGAGGATCAAACAAACAACATCAACAATAAAAGAAAAAACCATCGTCACCATGATGTAGAAAAACAATATGTTGCAGTCAAATCATTTTTATTTAAAAAATGTGACGCACTCCAATATTTCTTATATGCAGCATATTTGCCTGGAGTATATCAAATGTGGGAATCATCACAACCTAAACAGTGGTTAAAAAACCCTTAATGTAAATATGATTGAATCCACTGAATTGACAGTAAGTGTCAAAGTACAATATCCTCACGATAAACAAAAAATGATCAAAAGGACTGCTAAATACAATTCATAACGATGATCATGCAAGTTACAAGCCTAAGAAAGCAAAAATGCTCATAATATTGCAGACACTAGTGCGCCAGAACAGATGTTTTTAATAATATGCCACTTAATATGCCATTTTTGCAGATGCTTTTATCCAAAGCGACTTACAGTAGAGCATGTATACATTTCTCAGTATATTTGGTCCCAGTGGGAATTGAACCCACAACCTAAGCGTTGCCAACGCCATGCTCTACCAACTGAGCCACAAAATGTCTCACTAATTTGTATAAATTGGACCGTCAACAGATCTTAACGTAGAGACCAAAATACGTTGTCTAACTCCCGCCAAGAAGGCCTTAACTCCTTGATTGTGCGCGTTAGCGCTGTCATTAGAACCCGCTTTGGTATACGAGGGGTTAAGGAGAGGCACGATTTCGCTCCGTGTGGCGGAAGGATACAGCGTCGAACGTCAGCGTGGTGCTCAGGTTTGCGAAGCAAAAAATGTCTGCCTAAGGGAAACTCGTAAGTTACATTCAGGGAATATTTTGCAAATATTGCTGCAAACGCGTTGACTCCAAAACTCTGTAACACGAGAAGGAGGGAAACAAGGCTCCCATTTTCACACCCGATCGCCCTAGTTGGACTTTTAAACGGGAAAAGGTAAAAAAACATTATGTAGCCTAGTGAGTTTGAAAAAAGCGTCTCGTACTGGCTGAAATAAGTTGGGATACAAGAAAGACTGGAGCTGGTTTGGAGTAGCTGAATGGTCGGCTTTTGCTTTAGCTCCACATGGCCCGAGTTACTAACGTTTCATATTATATCGCGGGCACACTATTAATACTGCATACTTTGTATATGCTATCTCGATAATAGCAAACCTACAGGTTTGCGGTTTCTTTCTATCACTGCATGATTTCTACCTATAAAGAGACACTGATACCCTTCCACAAAAACAACAAAACGAACCGAGATAGATATTCATTATACCGTGTTGCAGTTTGCGTGCAAAGTGGTAAATGCGGCAAGGAGATGCTATAAGTTGTTACCAAGCGAGGCTTTTTACCGTATACCGTACGTGCCCGGACAAAAATGTGATGATGCTTGGTGACTAGCGAATGACACTTGCTGGGTTGTGCCATGCATGCAGGGACGTTGTGTTCTGCGCAAATCGGGGTTCGGCGTTTTATATCGCTATCGATTTGTGCTGGGGAGCTATGCCTTCATAATGACCTAGTTGTTATTTTGTCCTTTCAAGTCGGTTTCGGAGTGCCATCGGTGACAAATACGCAGCGTATACAGTTAGTGATTAAAAACCTGGAGCTGCCTCAATTTGGGTTGCTTTCTGACAATAGTTGCAGTGTCCCCCACCGAAGAATTTGCACGCCTTTGGACATTTTAGGGGTAACGGCTTTGGATCGCTTGGTAACTTCACTGCCTCGCTCGCTGTATATGTGAACAGGCATGACAAGGATAGGCATTCCCCTGAAAGTTTAGATTAATTCCGTTGCCCCAGTTCATTCGCAGGTGTGGGATTATGGGCAAACCAGAATATGTTACTTTGCTGTGCAGTTCGGATTTGACATCTGTGACAACGGAAACATTTAACATTCTGTGGGACTGAAGAAAATAGCTCCGCTTTTGGTGCATATTTTATTTTGTAGGTGCACAGGATCGCCAGGATGAACTCCCAGCAGCGCATTGCCGCTATCGGAACGGATAAGGAATTGAGTGATTTGCTGGATTTTAGCGCGGTAGGACATTGTTCAATTCGTGTAGTTTTGCTTTTTTATTTTTTATTTTTTGTAATTAAAAAAATGCGATCATTCATATTCTGAAAAAGGAAATGACTTGAACAGTGCGGGCAGCACGTCTCATAACCCCTGAGATGTCTTTGTGTAAATGAGTCATAACACCTGAACTTTGATGTGTCATTAGAACTCCTAAGATTAATGAAGTGTCACTGAAGACCACACACACACACACACAGACATACAGACACAGACAACAACACCCGCAAAAGTTGAATACCAAAACGCAGTGCAATAGAAAAAAAAAGCGCCGTTTAATTTGGCTTTAATCCCACTATTTGTTTTGCTAATCCCAAACACAAATATGGATGTCCTTATTGCCTACACTTAAACAAAATAATGATGCTTTGCCACACATTCGACGTGCTTTATCACAAATAACCAGTTGTTAGGTTATGCAAGCCCCAAATAATTACTTATAGCCAAATGTAGTTAATTTTAGTCCAATCTTAATTGTAAATAAAAAAAGAGAATAAAATGCTATCTGTGTGATTTAGCTAGTGCATCTGGAGATGAAGTGGCCCTGTGTATGTATGTGTGTGTGTGTCTGTGTGTGTGTGTGTGGAGAGGGATTTCAATGCATTCGTATTGTAACGTGGATAAATGTTTCCCCCTCTAGATGTTTTCTCCACCTGTGAACAGTGGGAAAAACCGCCCCACTACCCTGGGGAGCAGCCAGTTCAGCACGTCAGGTAGGACCCACTCCCGGTGTCTACATGCGTAATACGTCTGTCCCACATTCACTGCTTTTCCGTCTCCGTTTTTCCTGTCTTTAAATAATTAATTAGTAGCAAAAAGGTTCCCGTTATGTCTTCAGGCTTTTTTGGATGTTTTTTAAAATATGTATTTTTTACATAAGTGGTAGCGAGGAGCCGATGGGACCAGTGTCCATATCGAGTCTGATCTCTGTGAGTCAAGCGTGCACTTTGCACGTCTGGTGTCTGAACTCTCATACGTCCAGCTGGCATGGAGGGACCGTAAGACTGCGGTTAGGACTGTACTTCTCGGAGAGAAGAGTTACGATGAGGACCGGATGGTGGATTGTTTTTGTGTATTGTCACATTTGTGTGGTTCAGTGTGGCTCAGTAGGTAGAGCGTGGCGTTGGCAACGCTTAGGTTGTGGGTTCAATTCCCACTGGGACCACATACACTGAAAAATGTATGCATTCACTACTGTAAGTCGCTTTGGATAAAAGCATCTGCTAAATGCCATATCATGTAATGTAATATAGTGTGATATAGCTCCTACTGTTTTTCAGTATTCTAACTTAAAAAAATAAAACTTTCTCAAGCATGCACAGTGCCCTTATACAATTTAAATGTAAGATTTTTAAAATGTTACATTTCATATCTTTTTGCCTGTTCGGTGATCAGTAAAATTGTACTGTGCTGTGTTTTTGCTCTTTTGCATCATGCACTATTTTCACACGGTCTGCTTAATCAGATATCTTTGCATGATCAATGAGACGATCATATCGATGGCTTCGTGCACACACAGGCAGTTATTGCACAAACCGTTGGGGATTATTTGTTTTACCCAAGTTCATGCGATGCTTTTCCCCCTTTGAACTGTAAAAGTGCTTGGGGAGTTTCTCAAAACACCTCAGCTTCTCTATTTTTACATTATTTTTATTTATTAGATTGCATTAATTTTACATGACATTTTAGGCATTTAGCAGACCTTCCTATTCCTATTCCAGTTATGATGTATAAGTGGCAATTCCTCCTTTCAACCACTGTCTTATGCATGTATGCCCCCCCCCCCCACCCCCTCAAGCTGTTTACATGCAGGTGTGGGATTGTCTGTAGCTCCAGTTCCCTGAAGTCTGGGCAATTCCTGTGGTTTTGGCACATTGCAAAAACTCAATAAATGGAGGATGCATTTCCATTTCAGTTTCAGGGTCAAAGGTCATCTGTGCTTTCAGCAGTAGGGATGGGGGTGTGTGCGCATACATGCGTGCTTCTGTGTCCGTACCCGTATCCACATGGGTCTGGACGCATGCTTTTGGGAGGGAGGGAGGGAGGGAGGGAGGGGGGTGGGGAGGTGTACTTCTCGCCTTGTGTTGATAAAGTGATTCTGGAAAGCCTCAAATGGCCTTAATTGGGACCTTTTTAAGTAAGTGCTCCTGTTGCGGGCTCCTTCGCCAACAGATCTGTCGTGTGTTCTGTCTCTGCAGAAGAGATAACAGTGGAGCGCTATGTCTCAGGAATAACTGTGTCCTGCCCCGGCCACAGAGCGGTGCCTGTGCTAGCAGCTCTTCTCCTCGTAAAGGACACACTGGCTAGCGGATAACTGAATGTGAAAGACAAAAGAAGCAAGAGAGCTCTTTTGTGTGCCAAGCTTGTATAATTTCTTTTTGATTTGTTTAAGCACACGAATGCACAGTTTGACGCTCCTTAGAAGTTGAGTTTGAGAGTCCAATGTGCTGTTCCCCCCCCCCATTGTGATATCAAATGAATGATGAAAAAATATTGCTGGTGTTAGAGAAAATTAAATGTATTATTTAAAAAAAAAGCTATTGCACTGAAAGTCTATTAAAATAGAAAGCTAACCTTTGATTTTCTAGAAAAAAATGTATTTCAAAGAATGTGCATTTTAAATATGTCTTATTAAGAAAAAGGGTCAGTACTCCACTGTGCAACCCTGTACTGTGCTCCATACGATTTAATATAGCATGGCATTTATGGACGTCATGTGACCTGCTGTGTTTGTGGACGTCATGTGACCTGCTGCGTTTGTGGACGTCATGTGACCCGCTGCGTTTGTGGACGTCATGTGACCTGCTGCGTTTATGTCTGATGCACCGGACATGCACAGGCCTGCCTCTAAAATTAGCCTTGCACCTCTGGAGCCATTTACCGCTGTCCCTCTCAAAGATAACGGGATATATTCCCCTCCCGGGTTCGAGGAGCTCGACCCAAGTCCCCAAAAGAGGTTAAATTCCGTCCTTATCGATGGACACCTCGCAATGTTCGCAAACAAAAGCGTGCGCGGAAGGTGACCGGGCGATTGATGTAAAGTCGATGCAGACTTGTCCAGATGACACCAGATATGTGAGTCTTCCCATCATGCCTGTTATTCGCATAAATTACAGATGGCTACCGGTGAAAAATAACCACCCATGTCATGTCAAAGAACTTGGAGGAAAAGGGAACGGCAGGAACTATTTCCTGACCTCTGAAGTCTATTTAGTGTGTTTTAGTCTGTAGTATGTGGTTCTCTGTGGTTCAGTAGGTAGAGCACAGCATTGGCAACGCTTAGGTTGTGGGTTCAATCCCCACTGGGGCCACATATACTGAAAACAGGGCTGGACTGGGACAAAAAATAGGCCCTGCCATTTGGCTCAGACCGGCCCATCACAATCGGTCGGACACCGCCCATCACTACGACATCCTTGCAGTCTGTCCATTTTGGGGCGGCCGTTCGATGGCAAAAAAAGCATGTGATTGGGCCGGCCCAGTGTCAGTATAGAAAATGAACCAATGGGCCGCTGTCCATTTTTTGTTGCCGTTAGATGACAAAAAAATAAAATATATATTTATATATTTTTTAATTAAAAATAATAATTCTACCGGCCCTACCGGCCCAAAACTAGACCGGCCCACCGGGAATCTGCCCGGTAGACTATATAGCCAGTCCAGCCCTGACTGAAAATGTATGCATTCACTACTGTAAGTTGCTTTGGATAAAAGCGTCTGCTAAATGGCGTATATTATATTAGTCCAACAATGTTTGTGTTGCTAACGTGACTCCCCAGCTGGCTAACAACGTGTTCGGGTTGCTCTAGCCTTTTTGCGGTGACGTTAGCTAGTGGACGTTATAAACTAGATGCCTATCTGGCTTGCAGGTCTCATCACAGGGAGCAGATTCACGCATTTGGTCGATCTATCTTCGCTTGTGACCAGTTAGCCCAGTTGATCTCACGTAGCTGCAGATGCCTACTGTTGTGTTGGAAAGTGGTGCGTGCTAGAAATGTATGAGGAAAAAAAAGATTAATCTCTGGTTATTTTCATTACGGTTTTTGGAGCAAGACTCAGTATATGTATGTGTGTATATATATATACGTATATATATATATATGCTCTCAATTTGGAATGCCCAATTGTATTCTAAACTCTGATTGCTGCTGCCACTGTCAATTTAGGAGAGAGTAGACAAGCATGTGTTCTCCTCCGAAACATGTGATGTCAGCCGCTGCTTCTTTTCACACCGCGGTTCAGTTAAGCTTACGCAGGCATGAGTCGGAGGAAAACGCACCGTCCTCAGCTTTAGACCAGCAGGGCTGTGAGTGCCCGTTTGGCCAGCGGGGGGCGCTGCTGTGCGACGAGACATGGACAACCATTCCGACTGAATCCTTCCCTCCCCTGGCGATGCTATTATGTGTCCCCTCTCCTGTGGGGCTGCTGGCCGCGGTCAGCACTGGCACGGATTCGATATGAGACCGTGGGGCTCATCCACGCACTAGAACAGTGCCTTAACAGGATGAGCCACCCAGCAGCCCAGAAGTCAGTGTGTTTTATTTATGTGTGTGATTTAAATGAAATTCCAAGACACTGCCTTTGCAATCTTTACCATCAAAAATGAACACCCAGTTGTCGAAAGCAACTGTGTGATGGGCAGAGAAATGGGCTGACAGCATGCCAGAAACACTTTTGGAGGTCTGGAGCTTTCACCTTCTCGTAGCACCTCAGTACATTTGAGCTGACCATAAGCAGGGATGTGATTTTTCCAGATTATTCAGGAAATGCTGATTTCCTGGTGCTAAATATCTCTGGCTATTTGGCTTTATTTGCTGAACATTCTCTCCTGCTATCAGCTGTCAAAGAGTGCAACATTTCTTAATGTGTATGTCATAAGCATACACATTAAGAAATGTTGCACTCTTTGACAGCTGATCTTGTCCACAAGATATCTATGGTCTGAAAATAAACATTTCCTGATTAACCAGGAAAGAAAATCACATCCCTGCATAAGATGGACCAACAAGTTCTATTCCTGAAGTGAATGGGTAATGTAGTTACTGAGGCTTAATTCAATTAGTTAACATTGGTTTGGCTTCTGTTTTCTGTTAGGGTAACTGCCTCAACAGTTTTTGAATTGTTATCCCACAGATATTAATCTGGCTGTAAATACATTATGGTTTTGTGCTAAAGTCTTATTATTATAATTTTTTTAACATTTCAGTTTTGGATAGGACACAATAATGTCTAAAAGGTGAACATAACCTTGCTTGTAGAGGTGTAGTTTCTCCAGCGCTGCCTGTGGAAAGAGTGTTGCGTGTGCAGGCATGTGCGTGAGCTGCACAAACCCCCTGTATTGTAGCCCAGCGTCTGAGCGGGGCCTGGTTTTATTGTTCAAAGCGGGAAAAACAATGGCATGTCCTGCCGTCTGGTCCCACATTCGTTTTAAATGTACGGGTCAGATGGAAACACTTCCTGTTTGTGTGCAGGCTGCGGCTCCCGTCTCTCTGTCCTGCGTCTGTCATGGATACAGTTATAACGCTGAATACCCACGCAGTTATAACACTGAACACACACAGTTATAACACTGAATACCCACGCAGTTATAACGCTGAATACCCACGCAGTTATAACACTGAATACCCACGCAGTTATAACACTGAATACCCACACAGTTATAACACTGAATACCCACGCAGTTATAACACTGAATACCCACGCAGTTATAACACTGAATACCCACACAGTTATAACACTGAATACCCACGCAGTTATAACACTGAATACCCACGCAGTTATAACACTGAATACCCACGCAGTTATAACACTGAATACCCACACAGTTATAACACTGAACACACACACACAGTTATAACACTGAATACCCACGCAGTTATAACACTGAATACCCACGCAGTTATAACACTGAATACCCACGCAGTTATAACACTGAATACCCACACAGTTATAACACTGAACACACACACACAGTTATAACACTGAATACCCACGCAGTTATAACACTGAATACCCACACAGTTATAACACTGAATACCCACGCAGTTATAACACTGAATACCCACGCAGTTATAACACTGAATACCCACACAGTTATAACGCTGAACACACACACACAGTTATAACGCTGAATACCCACGCAGCTATAACGCTAAACACATAGTTATACCGCTGAACACACACACACAGTTCTAATGCTGAAGACACAGTTATAACGGTGAATACACACACAGTTATAACACTGAACACACACACAGTTATAGCGCTGAACACACACACAGTTATAGAGCTGAACACACACACAGTTATAATACTGAACACACACACACAGTTATAATGCTGAACACACACACAGTTATAGCGCTGAGCACACACAGTTATAATACTGAACACACACACATGCTATAATGCTGAACACCTACACATGTTATAGTGCTGAACACACAGTTATAACGCTGAACACACACACACAGTTATAACGCTGAACACACAGTTACTGTAGTCAGATCAGGGAGCAGTACAAGTAGAACTGTATAGGCAGTGTAGTGTAATGGTTAGGGAGCTGGGCTTGTAACGTTAAGGTTGCAGGTTCAATTCCCAGGTGGGGCACTGCTGTTGTACCCTTGAGCTAAAGGTACTTAACCTGAATTGCTTCAGTAAAATATCCAGCTGTATAAATGGATTGTATGTAAATAAATGTAAACTGTGTAAGTCGCTCTGGATAAGAGTGTCTGCTAAATACCTAAAGTGTAAAATGTAGAACGAGAAGAGAACAGGTTCGAGGTTTGCGTAAGAGGAAGAAACAGAAACTGAACCATTCTCTTGTTTGGGCCACAGACTCCTTTGGTTATTAGCGGGCTTTGAGGTTAGAAGGCAGGTAAGTGACTGGGAGACACTTTCATCACTGATAGGGAAATCATCGAGAAAAGAGGACAGGATGGAGTCATTTTCGCTCGGAGAGAAAGTACTCAGTGATTTGAAAGAGAAACGCAAGTGAACAAACAGAGGGAGGAGGGGGGGTAGAAGTAATCCTGTGACTGTTTAAGCCAGTCGTCCGTGTCACAGGGAAACGAGCGCTGCACAGGGACGAGGCACACGCCCAGCGCGGCCCACGCCGGCGGGAAGAGATCCGCGGGAAAGCAGTTGTCACGGCAATAAAGCCGTCAGACGAGCGAGAATGCCACGGCTCGGGGGACGGACGATTTATCTTTCTTAGAGCGCAGAGTTCCCCGGGGCCCCTCTGCCTCGGAAGAAACGCTCACGTTCGTCTTCTCAATTTGCCAGCTTCACGTCTTTTTCGTTGTTGCGTGTTTGCGTGGAAGTCCTAGCGACGGAGGGACGGAGCCAGCACGGCTGAGAAACGCACAGGTTAATGCTGCACTGGGCGTCGCCGAAATAGTCGAGCCAATCCAACCTGCGCTTGGGACTTGGGACTTGATGGCCGTGTGCTTTGTGGGTTGTTTCGACTGTAGGTGAAAGTCCAACGTCATAGTTTTTGATCAAGCGTCCACTGTCATTCAGCTGATACCCTGCCTTGCCTTTACCTTTTTAAAAATAAAAATATATATGTATTTTTTTAATTTAACCAGGTAAAAGTGATTGGAGAACAATTTCTCATTTACAACACTGACCTGGCCAAGAAGGCAAGCGTCAAAGTAGTGCAACAATACACACATTACGCGAAACATAAAGAAGGTGCTTAAAAACAGGCTGAAGACAGTGCACTAGTCAGTTTTATTAGGATAAAATAACAAAATCACAAAGACTCTATATACATGGAGCTCAGGAATCACAAGGGGATAGGGAGCTAACAGGTGCATTTGTCAGTGAGTGCGTTCTGTAGAAGTCTTCTAAAGGCGTATATGGACGTGTTGAGGTTGGGAAGTTGTTGTGACGGCATTGAAATGCCGGGCATACAGGCAGCCGCGATCAGCATGCTGTTGAGACATTGGCGGTTAGCTTGTGCGCATCGGGCAACCTTATCACTCAAATCGTCTCACCAGTGCCACGCTCTGTACCTTCGCGTGCCGCAGACAGAATACTTATGTCCCTGTGGAGCTGGAACCAGGCTGGCACGGGGTAGAGTTACGGTTGGCAGCACCAGGGTGGCAGTGTTGATTTTCCTGAAAGCGGAATCGTAGCAGCTAGATCTGGGAATGCTGAATGATGTGGTTTCCAGCCCAGGGCAGACTGTTCTTCAAAAAGAAAGATACGTTTTTACATTCACATTTTTAGGCATTTAGCAGACGCTCTTATCCAGAGCGACTTACACAGTTTACATTTCTTTACATGCAATCCATTTATACAGCTGGATATTTTATATATAAAATATATAAAATATGGATATAAGTACCTTTAGCTCAAGGGTACAACGGCAGTGCCCCACCTGGGACCATAGTTCTTTAGTACTGTGGTTACGATGCTACAAATACAATGTACGCTTAATTACAATCATATGTTTGCAATAAGGATGGAAAGTATCTGAATTGGCAGAGGCATAGCATTTGTGCATATTTCATTCAGTAGCTGTCCTTCTTTTTAAATGTACAAATGTAGGTTGTTTAAATGTAACATTATTTAAGTCCAGCTAAACTCCCCCCTGGGTATCATTAGAAGTCTGAAAATGTATTTCACAAATGCACCATACGTTTATAATTAGAATGTGGTTCTGTGTGGCTCAGTAGGTAGAGCATGGCGTTGGCAACGCTTAGGTAGTGGGTTCAATTCCCACTGGGAGCACATATACTGAAAAATGTATGCATTCACTACTGTAAGTCGCTTTGGGTAAAAGCATCTGCTAAATGGCATATATTATATATTATATCAATTAAAACAACCAATGCCCTAAACAGCATCATTGCCTAACATGTTGCACAGGTGAATTACCTAGGATTGTTTAAGCTCAAGGTGGTCCATCAGGACTTGATTCTATACAAAATATAGTGAACATGACATTATTTTATGCCTCTTTGCCAGATGAATGACAACAAGAAAAAAATATGAAAAGAAGAGAGAACGTTTGACTGATTGTTCCGTCAGCAGATACCTTCATCTTAATTTTCAGTCGACTGGCCTTCCCTTTGAACAAAGGCGGTTTTGTTTTTCTGCGACGCGCCTTTGATGGACACTGCACACCTTTTTCTTGGCAGCGACTGCCTCGGCCCGGGCGCTTTTTAAATCTACGTTTGTGGATTAGTCAGTCAGTGCTGATTCATGTGCTCATTCATTATTAATGAGCAGGTAAAAATCTGAATTAGCATGATTCCAAATTATTCATCAGGGGGACTCGATGGTGACAGGTTACAGTTCGATCTTTTTTTTTTAAACATTTTATTTTGGAAACGGGTCTCGTGAAGAACTCGGGGGGGGGAAAGTATTCTGCGTGCATTTTCATATCATTTTCGCGAGGAAAAACAAAAAGGAAAAAACCACGGCGGCGTGTGGCACAATATGTCGCCGATTCGAAAGGTGACAAAACTCTTATTGAGCGCAGCTTATCTTCAAAGCCTTTTCGGCGGATTTGCACATTTCTGTACTTTATTTATTTATTTTTGTTGTTTAAAACTCCCCTTTGAAGCGTGCGATTTATTTTCTAATGAATTATTTCAAAGCAGATTCAGTGTTTATAAACGCAATGGCTTCTTTGAATAGGGGTGGGGTGGGGTGGGGGGGACTTAAACATGTCTTTTGCGAGACAAACCGGAGTGTGTTTTTTTTCCCCTCAGGAAGGAAGCAGTGGGCTCTCAGGAAGCCCCTCTGCAGGCTGATTTGGGTTCACTCGAGCTCTGATTGCAGGCTGATTTGGGTTCACTCGAGCTCTGATTGCAGGCTGATTTGGGTTCACTCGAGCTCTGATTGCAGGCTGATTTGGGTTCACTCGAGCTCTGATTGCAGGCTGATTTGGGTTCACTCGAGCTCTGATTGCAGGCTGATTTGGGTTCACTCGAGCTCTGATTGCAGGCTGATTTGGGTTCACTCGAGCTCTGATTGCAGGCTGATTTGGGTTCACTCGAGCTCTGATTGTCGAGGGCGTGCTCATGCAGATCTGCGTTAGAGCTGATGGCCTCATTACTGGCAGAACGATGCGTTTCCTTTGCGGAATTGCAAGATGAGACATGTTCCTGGGAAGATGGGGGGGAATGTGATTAGTTATCATTTAACACACAGATGTTGCAGTAGAGATCCGATTTCCTAAATTCACTTAAATTCAGAAAAAAATATTTCATATCTATATATTATTTTGCTGAAATATGCGCGATCTTGCAGAACTTTGTGTTTTTCATCAGTGGTTCCCATCCCCGCCCTGCACCTTTTTCTACATTTTATTTCAAATTTTTCCCAGTTTTTTCTCCCAATTTGGTTGCCAATTATACCGTCTATTTATCTCAATTCACCCTCCCCCACGAGTCTGCCGCCTGTCCTCCGGGGCGAGACACTATTTCCAGGCCGATTTTTATCCACCTCTTCTGAGACGGAAATCTTACCACGGACGCCTTTTTCCTGCTCCTCGACGGACTCGTGCCGGCTCACCCTCCCCCTTCCCCCGGAGGCGGACAGCCAAACGCCGCCTCCGATCGGAGCTGACAGCCAGGGCCGGTCTGGTAGAGATGCAGGTTTCGAACCGCGTCCCTGCCAGGCAGCGCACACCACACCGGACCAGCCAAAGTGTGGTGCGTTAGACCGCTACGCTATCCGCCAGCCCGGACCCTGCACCTTTTTGTTAAATAAACCTCCTCTCATTTTGTGAAGCCTGTCTCCGCCGCGCTAGCTACGTCACTTTCTTCCAGGGGCGGCTTGTTTATTTTTAGATAACCTGCAGCCCCCCCCCCCCGCCCCCCCACCCCCCCCCCCCCCCCCCGCCCCCACCCCGCTCTGAGAAGCCTCGGCTGCTAGGGTCTGCGATGCGGGGGGGTCCCACTCGCTCACACCGGCGGGGCCCTTCGTCTCTGGCTCAAGGCCCTCCCGCGACTGCAGGGGAGGAGGGACGACTCAGTCAGGAGTTTGGACAGCTTTCATTTCTGGTGTCACAGGTCATCGCTCAACTCGGTTGCAAAGGATCGTGCCGTTGCCATAGCGACGGAGGTGGGCCACCCTTCCGAAGCGGGTTGCTTGGCACGCCTTGTGCATCTTTTGCACGGTTTGCGCTCCTAAGAGGCGAGAGCGTCAGAAAACACAACCTCCGCCTCGCCTTTCCGCCTAAAATGAAAAAAACCAAAACATTTCAAATTTAACTTGATGTTTTAAAATGTGTTTTGTATTGTATTTTTGAACCAAACGGCTGACTTTTTGGTGCATTTTCAGGGGCTACAGGTGGATAAACGGAAGCGTTCAGCGCTGGAAGTCTGTCCCACGTAGTGCTTTTAATTTACGCCTCTTTGGTTTTGCTTAGGGAACAGTGTGGTATAGTGGCTAGGGAGGCAGGCAGTGTGGTGTGATGGTTAGGGAACTGGGCTTGTAACGTTAAGGTTACAGGTTCAATCCCCAGGTAGGGCACTGCCATTGTACCCTTGAGCTAAAGGTACTTAACCTGAATTGCTGTATAAATGGACTGTAAAGAAATGTAAAACTGTAAGTCGCTCTGGATAAGAGCGTCTGCTAAATGCCTGTAATGTAATGTAACAGCATGTTGCCGAGTGAGGGGCACCTAAACGTAAATTATTTTTGTGTATTTCGTCCTTCATGGAGCCGCAGGAGCTTTGAGCTCTCCTTTGCGCAGGAGGAAGAAGAGACCACGTTCTCCTTTGGCTCTCGATCATTTACATTTACATTTTAGGCATTTAGCAGACGCTCTTATCCAGAGCGACTTACACAGTTTACATTTCTTTACATACAATCCATTTATACAGCTGGATATTTTACTGAAGCAATTCAGGTTAAGTACCTTTAGCTCAAGGGTACAACAGCAGTGCCCCACCTGGGGATTGAACCTGCAACCTCTGAGTTACAAGCCCAGCTCCCTAACCATTACACTACACTCCCAGAGAAACAAAGCTACGATAGTCTAAACTTAAACTTCCACCTCGGAGTAACCTCCTACCGGCGAGGCTGTGAGCTTGCATGCATTTTAAAGTTGGGATTCTGGGAGGTTTTTTTCCCCAGGTTGGGAGAGGTGGTGAGTGTTGGGGGCGGGAGGGGGAGTGCGGGCACTAAGGGGAAGGTAGCGCACACACACGGTGTTAGCGAAAGCTCAAAACAGCCCAGCGCTGCGTAAATGCCTGCAGGGGCCTTCAGCCACGATTCAGAGTCAGTGAAGAGTGCGGCTCACATATCTGTGAGGGAGAGTAATGCAGGAATATAGCTGTGGACAAGGGCGAATACCACTACGCAATGGCTTGCCTGGTTAAATAAAGGTTAAATAAAAATAAATAAATAAAATAAACTTAAAGCTGGGGTGTCAAACTCATTCCATCGAGGGCCGAGTGTATGCAGGTTTTTGTTGCAGTCAACACACTACAACAGGTGATTTCACTAATTAGCTCACTTCTTCAACCAAGGAGGGGAACTCATTTAAATCTAATTTGCAACAAAAACCTGCATACACTCGGCCCTCGATGGAATGAGTTTGACACCCCTGACTTAAAGAGTAGGATTGCATCTGGAACACACTACGTTAGATTAGAGCCCTGGTTTAGGTGTCTGAAATCGGCCTGTGACTCAACAATTTATGGAAATTGGCCCATGCGCATACAAATGCAAATGATGACATTGTGGGTTGTGTGGTACATTAGGCTCTCACAAAGCACATGATTATGCTTTGCTTCTGTGAGCACGCATGGATTACCTGTGACCTGCAGTGAGGTGTCTAACAGAACAGTGGCAGAACATTTGTTTTATTTAATTAAATTTTTTAAATGCTTTTTCTCCCCAAAAGTGCACGTGTGAAAAGTACCTGACTTGTTATGTAAAAATGTATTAATCATTTTCTAATTGACAAATCTTAGTGTCATATCTTAATTCCAAATGTATCAGTTTTCTTGCAAAACTTTGAAGCGGAGGCATAAAATCGAAACTCGCTCAATTGTTTTGTGGCAGTAATGCTTCTGTGGTTGCCAGGTGTTGACCCTAACTCCACAAATTGCATGTAAAGGAGCCACATCATATAATGTCAGGTACTGCAAGCTCATGGTGGTGTGACGCCCATGTTTCTACAGGGTGTAGCTAAATGACGGTCGACTTGCTCACCCCCCGCTCCTTGTTTTATGCGTTCAAACAATCGTAACAGTGTTCCTTGTTTAATTCACGTTAAATTCAGGTTGCCGTGCACTAAATTAGGCGCCCATTCCGTTTAGAAAATGCCCAATTACATGAATAAAAATAAATTTTCTGAGGTCAGTTCCTCTCTCCCGTTGGTGACTCCGTGATTGCGGGAAGGGAGGGGGACCGCATGCTTATTACCCAATTATTTTTTATTTCAAAATGAGATAATTCTTAACATTGGTTTGGAAATGGTTATTTCACAGCCTTTGTGCCCTGAATGGTAATGGAGTAAGTAATGTAATGATACACCTTCCTCCTCCCCCTCACCTGAAGTGGTCACATGCAAAATGCTTTCCTTTTCTGCAAATTGGACAAAGATAACTGCATCATTTTCCCACTTGGTGCCACTTGGCCAATATTTATGTCATAAGCAGCTTTTAAACATTTTTTTGTTTACAAATGCACCTTCCTCAAAGAGTTCTGACTGCCCTCAGCAGTTTTTTGTGTTGTGGATATTAATTACGATAATGGCATTTCCAGGGAGAAATGAACAAGACGTGTTATTATGGGTATTGTTGAAGCAGCGCTCAAAAATTTGCAAAAGCTGAACCATCCCCCTTTCAGATTATAACTGACATTAATGCAGCAGAAGAGTGTGTGCGTGGGTGTGTGCATGTGTGTGTGTGTGTGTGTGTGTGTGTGTGTGTGTGTGTGGGTGGGTGAGTGTGTGTGAGTGTGTGCATGTGTGTGTGCGTGGGTGGGAGTGTGTGTGGGTGTGTGTGGGTGAGTGTGTGCATGTGTGTGTGTGTGGGTGGGTGTGTGTGTGGGTGAGTGTGTGCATGTGTGTGTGCGTGGGTGGAGTGTGTGGGTGTGTGTGGGTGAGTGTTTGCATGTGTGTGTGCGTGGGTGGGAGTGGGTGTGTGTGGGTGAGTGTGTGCATGTGTGTGTGTGTGGGTGGGTGTGTGTGTGGGTGAGTGTGTGCATGTGTGTGTGCGTGGGTGGGAGTGTGCGTGGGTGTGTGTGGGTGAGTGTTTGCATGTGTGTGTACGTGTGTGCGTGCGTGTGTGGGTGGACATGTGCGTGTGTGGATGTGTGGGTGGGTGTGTGCATGTCCGTGTGTGTTTGTGTGTGTGTGGGTGGGCATGTGCGTGTGTGTGTGGGTGTGTGTCGCACTGTGTGACGGCTGTTGTGACCTCAGTTTAGGTGACAGAATGCAATGACCAGTTCTGGTGATGTCAGAGTGGGTGAGGCTCACAACACAGCGTACTGTGCGCCTCCCTTACCTTCGCGTCCAACAGCCTCACGCCGAGGACAGCCCCGGGTTCAACTTCATGTTATTTACGCTCATTTTGACCATGAATGCATTTACATTTACATTTTAGGCATTTAGCAGACGTTCTTATCCAGAGCGACTTACACAGTTTTACATTTCTTTACATACAATCCATTCATACAGCTGGATATTTTACTGAAGCAATTCAGGTTAAGTACCTTTGCTTAAGCGTACAACGGCAGTGTCCCCACCTGGGAATCGAACCTGCAACCTATGAGTTACAAGCCCAGTTCTTTAACCATTATGCTAACACTGCTGCCATGAATGGTCACAAGGACCTTGTGCGCCCTTTTGCGATGGGTGTGTTGTTGGTTTGCAGAAAAGGGAAATGTTGTTGGCGAATCAAGGCTTAATTATAGTGTTGTTATATTGAGTATGGGCCTATTACTTCATATTATTATTTTTACTGAAATATTGTCTGCACTTAGAAAATGTTTAAGAATGTTTTGCCTTGAAAGCGACATATGACCCAGAACAGAAAAGCCCCTCAAGTTCACTTGGCTGTGCCCTGAGAAGACAGAACGCACACTGACAGTAGGATGTGTAGTCTGCTAGTTAGCCTGCCCCGTGGCACAATGGTGATTATCACCGCTATGCTAGCAGCCCCGTCTGGAAAGGTTTTAGCAGCGAAACGTGTCAGAAAAGAAAGGCTTCTTCAAAGCACGAATTCATAGTTTAAAAAATATATATATTGTTTCTGATTTTCTCCCATTTACTCCCAATTTCTTATCCAATTACACCCGCTATTTTCAAATCAATCCCCCCCTCGTAATTAGAGTTTGCTGCGGTAGCCCTGTGACCGGTAGTGACGAAGGCCAACTATCGTCTCCTCCGAGACGGCACTCACCAGGCCGTTGACCGCAACCCGGTACTCCAGAGCCACTCCTGTGCGCAGCGGACATCCTGTCCTCCCTGGGACAGACAGCCAATTGCCATCCCCTGGTGACACTCACGGCCAGAGCCGACTCGGTCGCCGTGGCCAGCGTCGAACGTTGTAACCACGCAGGAGGCCTACGACTTGATATTTTTGCCTTTCTCACACACTCCAAGTGATCCATGGCAGATGTGTGTGTTCCATGTGCGCTCCAAATTAAACGTATTAATAACCCGTTAATGAGTTCTGAGACGCGCTGTCTTTGTGAGGATCGTGTTAGGCTGTGCTCAGAACTGTGCCAGGCACACAATCTGCCAGATTAATGCTTGTTTTCCGTAAAGGGCCCGGATCTCGTTTTAACCTCACCGTAACCAGCTTTTGATGACGGTGAAACGCGCGGTGGAATTACATCTTTTCCTGCGAGCGTTCGGCGCTGTGTCAGTTCTGTTCCGCAGGTTTCGCTTCTTTTTCATCACGTTGCTGAAGTGTCCCTCTGGCCCAGAGTAAATCAGTGGGATTAAGGTGTAGGCAGATGAATTTGTCCCATCGGAATTGAATTGAAAACGGTCTGTAAAGGGCTCAGCTTTCAGCCTGCTGTGTCAGTGGCCAGCGTTTACTTAACGTGCTCTGTGGAAAATATGAAAGAAGCATTCTTAATTTTTTTTTAATACATATATACATTTATTTATGTTTTTTTCCTGTGTTTTTGGAGCGCGCCTTTTAGTTTTTGCCCACAGAGAAGCCTTCTGTGCTCAAGCAGTGCAGAATACAGCTTGTGCCCTGGGAAAGAAAAGGTTAGTGTGTTTTTTTTTTTTTTTTTTTTTTGTTAATTTTTTTTTTTTTTATAGAACAAAGTTCTTTCCCCGCGCACGCCCCCTCCCAAGCTGGCCCCGGGGTCAAGGGGTCAGGGGTCAGGGGTCTGGCCTCACCTCACGCCTTAAAGCCCCCGGGCGCTGCAAACGGCCCAGCTCGTCACCCAGCGTCCGAGAGCGGAGCCTGTGAGCAGCGGAGTTTGGAGAAGTTTCCGGCTTGTTGGATCTCTTACCCCGCCACGGCACCTTGAGATGAGCAAAGACGGCGTCAGCGAGGCCCCCCTGCGCGGGGTTTACAGGGCGCGGCGACCGTTCCTGCGGAGATGGGGGGGAGGGGGACAGCCTGTCCACCTGTCTGCCCCCCGACCTGATCGCCGTCCTCAAAGAGGGACGCGACCCGTTCAGGGGAGTCATGCTGCGCGTCCTTTCAAAAATCTTTGCTTGCGCTGCAAAAAAAAAAATCCAACAAGGTTGAAAGAAGAAAAACAAGAAGAAAAAAAAAGATCACGCTTTTGCATTGAGATGAGTCACCGTGGGGCGGTCAGACCGCAGGATCTCCATCGGGCCACGTCACGTAGCTGTCCCGAGAGCTGAGCGACCTGAGACCAGAGGTCATCGTCCCGGTACGTGCAGACCTCTCCGTGCCCTTCAGACTGAGTGGGAGTCGGACGCACACATCGTCTCCCCCATGTCCGGAGCGCTGGGACTTACGTGCGGTCCGTGGTCGCCCCTCCACCGCCCACCCGCGCTCGTTTACTTTGTTTTGTTTGATTTCGCGGACGCCAGCTCGGCTGTGTGCGCTTCCTCCTCCGGCAGACTCGTGTTTGTCTTGGGAGATAAGCGGGGCGATAATGGAGCCCGCAGCTGGGGTGCTGTGAGCAGGTGTGGGACGGGTGTGGGACGGGGGGCGCGCGGGGTTACAGTCCAGGTACGCACGTTCCCCCGGCCAAAAGCCACACAGCTGATCAAATGTTATTAAATTAATGGCTACCGTTTCCAAATCACCCCTCCCTCCCTCCCTACCTCCTCTGTGTTCTGCACCCTCTACTTTTGAAGTAACATTTGTTTGTAACAGCTTTATAGCGTTGTAAAACCCCCACACACACCCCCCACACACACACACACTCATGCACTCGCACACCAATGCACGAAGAATTATGATGTACATTTTAAGAACAGATGGGGGGTTTTATTAGGTTTTTTTGATCACAAATGTCCTCTCATTCTCTCTCCCGCACACGGCGGTAGCTCTCGGTCGTGAGAAGCAGCCAGTTTCTGAGTCACAGTTTTACAGCAGAGTTGGCCTTTCTCAGGGTTTCCACTGCAGATGTAGGAGTCATTGTTCTGTGGGTTTAATCCACTAACGGTGGCCAGGGCAGACTCCTCCCTATGTACAGGGATATGGGGTCTGGAACGTGTCGTTTTTTCCCCCCCTCAATTTAATTTGATTGGTGCAAAACACCAAATCAAATTGAACTTCAATCTCTCCTCTCAAATGGACTTGGGGATTAAGTATGTGCCGCCGATTTTATTCCCAGCTTTTTAATTTGTCTTTTGTGAGGATTTAGAACAATAAATTACAGACAAGGAGCTCTCGCTAAATCTTGGCCTTTTCTAAAGCCTTCAACTTTTCAACTCTGCATTCACGAAAACCCCATTTTCGTCAGTTGCCATGGTTATAATTAGGGGAGAAACGGGTAGGATTTTCTCTCAGGTTCCATGACTTCATTGCAGAAGGTGGAGGAACAGGCTGCATTCACGGTGCACATCTGTGTATGCGCTTTGATATCTTCGTTTCATTATATTAAATCCCACTCTTGTCTGAAAATTGTGCTCATGAACGAGTGCAACACCATACATAATATAATATATGCCATTTAACAGATGCTTTTTATCCAAAGCGACTTGCAGTAGCGAATCAGTATATGCAACCCCAGTGGGAATCAAACCCACAACCTAAGCATTGTCAGCGCCGTGCTCTACCTACTGAGCCACACAGAACCACGTTCAGAAGCACATAAGCTACAGGGGAAGCGTGAAGAGGTACAGTACATTACATTACATTACAGGCATTTGGCAGACGCTCTTATCCAGAGCGACGTACAACAAAGTGTTAACCGTAGTCAAGAACAGTTTAGCTGAAAGCCACCCTAGCAGGAAGTACAGTTCCAGGTGCTAGGAGCAACCACATAGTTAAACTAGGACCCTGTAGGTAAATCTGTAGCCACAATTCAAAGGTAGCAATAAAGCAATCAATGTGGAAAATAATGCCTAAGCCTAATACAATACATAAACACGTAGACATGTGTAATACTAAGCAGCTACGTCCCTAAGTTAACAAAAACCGGACTCCGGGGAGAGGTGCACCCTGAAGAGGTGAGTCTTCAGTCGTAACTGCAGCAGCCGTAAGCCACAAACCGTAGCAGGTGTGAGCTGGTTTGCGGCCCCCTTTCTAAACAGTCTCGTTACTGCCCCTTGTTTCTTAAGGTGACTGTTGTATGTCGGTGAAGTCTAATATGGCGCTAGGCCTGACACACCAATCCTCTATAGGGGGCCAGTTTGTGGGCGGGGGAAGTTGACAGTAGTGAGCAGTGGGGGGGGTTTGCGTGAGAAGAACGGGTGATGAGTTAGCGACGTGGACCAGGACGTTGGTTAACCCATTAAGACCTGGAGTGACGTTTAGGGATTTTGCGATTAATGAAATGCGCTGTGATTCGCTGAAATAGAAAATGAAGTGCGTTGGTGAAATTTTTTCCAGAAAACCCTCAGGTTTTAAGAGGTTGTGGAATAATTGCTTAGGTTTTAATAGGCGTTTTTAGCAGGCATTTTAGGTCTGAATGGGTTAATGAGCTTGCCTCTCGTCGCGTTGGGTAGGTGCCCACACAGCACTCCAGAGGGTCTGGGAGAGGGATGGAGCGTCAGCCATCTCATTTTTAGTGTCGTTCTGTTATTATTATTATTATTTTTATATACACTTATTTCTGGGTTTTTTTTGTCATTCATTAGCCAATTACACCCTCTTATTTATTTCAATTCGCCCTCCCCACACGAGTCTGCTGCTCATCTCTATGAGGCAAGCTAATTCTCTGAGGGCAGTGAACTCCGCTTCATTTGAGATGGAATTCGTCCACCCACATTCTGGAGACACCCTTACTTTACGTGCTTCACGGCGGACTCGAGCCGGCTCACCCTCCCCCCCTCCCCCTGGGGTGGACAGCCAAACGCTGCCCCCAATTGGGGCTGACGACCAGGGCCGGTCTGGTAGAGAAAGGTTTCGAACCGCGTCCCTGACAGGCAGCGCACACCGTACCCGACTAGCCAAAATACGGTGCGTTAGACCTCTACGCTATCCACCGCCCCTTGTCCTTCTGTTATTTGATTGATTTGAAATGTTTCACTTTGAGCCAGTTACAGTTGAAGGGCAGAGCGTTTCCTGTGGTTGGGGGTCCCCGGGCCACAGACAGATTCAGGGAGAGAAGGCCAGGCCTGACAGGCTGTTTCAGGGGGAGAAGGCCAGGCCTAACAGGCTGTTTCAGGGGGAGAAGCCCAGGTCTAACAGGCTGTTTCAGGGAGAGCAGGCCAGGCCTAAGAGGCTGTTTCAGGGGGAGAAGGCCAGCCCTAACAGGCTGTTTCAGGGGGAGAAGGCCAGGCCTAGCAGGCAGCCAGGTCAGATGACAGGTCTGCGACGGAGTCAGGCAGCAGAGGAAAATGAGGAAATGCTTGGCACAAGCCTGGCCCAACCGAGGCCTTCATTAAACAGGGAGGAGAAATTATGTGTGTGTGCGCGTATGTGTATGTATGTGTGTGTCTGTATGTGTACGCATCTGTGTATGTGTGTGTGTGTGCGTCTGTGTAAGTGTATGCATGTGTGTGTGTGTGTCTGTGTATGTGTATGCATGTGTGTGTGTGTGTCTGTGTAAATGTGTATGTGTACGCATCTGTGTAAGTGTGTGTGTGTCTGTGTAAGTGTGTGTGTGTGGGTCTGTGTGAGAGTGTGTGCGTGCGCGTCTGTAAGTGTGTGTGCATTTGTGAAAGAGTGTGTGTGCTCATCTGTGTAAGTGTGTGTGTGTGTCTGAGAGTGTGTGTGCACATCTGTGTAAGTGTGTGTGTGCGTCTGTGTGAGAGTGTGTGTGTGCGCGTCTGTGTAAGTGTGTGTGTGTGCATCTGTGTAAGTGTGTGTGCATTTGTGAAAGAGTGTGTGTGCGTCTGTGTAAGTGTGTGTGCATTTGTGAAAGAGTGTGTGTGCACATCTGTGTAAGTGTGTGTGTGCGTCTGTGTAAGTGTGTGTGTGTGCGTGTGCGTCTCTGTAAGTGTGTGTGTGTGCGTGTGCGTCTCTGTAAGTGTGTGTGTGTGCCTGTGTTCACCCTTGCAATTATCTTCATTATCTTACCTTATTGCCAACTCTGTTAGCTAATGATGTTTTAACATTTCTGAGTCAGAAAGATGTATCAGGAAATCCCCTGGCACATGGTTGTGTGCGTCTGTGTGTGGTGTGTCACGTGGTGTTCTGATGGTGTGCCATGATGAAGTCCGTCTGCTGTAGTAGACACTGCGTTGATTATAAGTGCTTGCGGTTGTGGTCTCAGGCTTGTGTTCTCACCACATCTCTTATAGAGTGCGTCAAATTGTTTTCTTTATAAAACATTGAATGTGTTAATATATAGACATACAAAGGTCACGTTTCATTTTTTAAAAGAAAAAAAAATACAAAATTTGTTTCTGATTTTTCCCCCTGTTTTTCTCCCAATCTGGTGGTCAATTATACCCTCTATTGATCCAGCTATCCCCCTCTTCAAGCCCGTCTCCTGCAGATACGGGACCAGCCTCTACTCTGGGACCGGCGGTGGCAGGGACAGTGAACCGCCTCCTTGCGAGACGGCTCTCGCCCGAGCGCCAACCGTGATTCCGATACGTCCAGAGAAGCTTTCTGTGCATGCGACGAGCTCATGCCGGCTTCCCTCTCCCCTCCCTCTGGGGCAGACACCCAATCGCCGCCCCTGAATGGGACTCCCGTCCAGAGCGTAGCCAGGGATTCGAACCCCGGCCGCAGTGGGCAACCTGCGCTCCAGGCAAGTGCCTTTACCGGTTGCGCCACCCTGGGAGACCACGTTTAATTTTAATCGCATATTTGTTGTATTATATAAACTGTTGATATAAACTGTTGCTACCTATTAATTATGTCTGCATTTTTAAAAGTAGTTAGCACATATTGTGTAGATAGTAAATAGTAAAACTATTTTTAGAGTACGAAAATGTGAGAAATCATAGTTTTAAAGATACTTTGGCAGGTGCAGTTGTATTCTGAATGAATTTCACGATTTATGGTTGTATAAATTGTCATTACTTCCTGTTCGATGTTGTCTGTCAGCAACCAAAATTAATATATTTTCTTGATGCCTATGATCTATTTAGCTGTTTAAAAACATGGCAAACTGGCGAATTTGTAGAAATAATGTTTTGCAGCAATATGCAGCCTACTTAAAAAGAAATGTGACCCATATAGATTTTGTCTAGGGATGCACATTTGCATAATTTTTCTTTCTCACATTGTGTATCCGTTGTTAAGGAGAAATGTTTTCAGTTTGTTGGCTGTGATTGAAATTCCAAATTTGAATGGCAAGTTTGGTACACCTGCATTTTTGTATGTTTATAGCTGTTGTGTGTTTTAGCTTCAGTGATGGAGTTCGACTGTGGGGGCTGTGGGGGAGGGGGGGGGGATACGGAGAGGCACTGGGCTCTGACAGAACGAAAAGGAACACCTTTCTTTAATAAGCGTTTGCAACATGGCGAGGGAGCGGCATAGTGCTGGAGGGAAGTGTGGAAATCGCAGGGAATGAGAATTGGGGATTAAGGCATTTGAGACGGAGATTCCCAGACAAACGCACCGTAGCGGCACTGCCAGGAGGGCTCAGGGGCCCCTTAAAACCACTGGGAAGTGAGGGAATAAATGGGAGGGCATGCGTTGAAAGTTGGCAGTTTTTTTTCCGAAATTGCCGTGATTCCCTTGCACCTGTTTTGGGGAAAGTTCCATTTCAGGAACTGTGACAAGGATGTCAGGAGTGAACTTGGTGAAGTCAGGTGTCGGGTGAATGGAGTCGCAGCGTTTAACTTAACAAGCGTTTTAAACATTTAAACTAGCAGTGCTGGTGAATGGGTCTGTTGTATTCTTATGGCAGGGTGTGTGCTTGTGTTGTGACGGTGGCGGCAATGTAGTATAGTGGTTAGGGGAACTGTGCTTGTGACCAAAAGGTTGTATTTTTGATTCCCAGGTGAAGCACTGCTGTTGTACCCTTGAGCTAAAGGTACTTAACCTGAATTGCTTCAGTAGATATCCCAGCTGTATAAATGGATTGTATGTAAAGAAATATAAACTGTGTAAGTTGCTCTGGATAAGAGCATCTGATAAATGCCTGTAATCTAATGACCTCAACATGGAGTCTCCCTTGTAGCGTTCTCAGAAGGCTCCTCTTTTTAGAAGCCATATTTATCCGCATCGCTGTTGATGCGTTTGAGGGGACGATGATTTTCTTGTTGCATGCAGCGTGTCACCCAAAATATAATGTACAAGAGAGAATTAAATTGCTTGTCAGCGCAAACAAAGGCCACCGGCGCATTTGTCATAGAACCTGGCCTAGCCCTCACTCACAGCGAGCCTTCTGCTGCAAACTGGTCGTCGTGCATCACCCAGTGCATGGATGGTTAAGGTGGGTCACCCACTGCCCCCCCCATCCCAACTATAAGGTGCTTTTAAGATCCTTGAAAGACATGCATTGTGCTATCTCTATGTGTACATTGCTTTTACCATGTATTAATGCACATCTTGTAAGTCACTCTGGATAGGAGCATCTCCTAAATGCTTAAAATGTAAAATGTAAAAATGTAAAATGTCTGTATAAACACAATTCGCCATCATCGTATTACTATTATTGCTGCCCCCACAATGACAGCATGGCATTCTACATGAATAAATCAACGCTAATAAAGCAAGCAGTATTATTATGGTGCAGTGGAGTGAGCAGTAGAACAGGCCTCAATGCCACATTATAGCTACAAGTGGCGTGGTACTGCAAACAAGGGCCTCTGCCATTATTTGAATGTGTTATAACAAGCCCTGCTCTTATTTGAACCTGTTATAACAACCCTACCGTTATTTGAATGTGTTATAACAAGCCTGGCATTATTTGAAAGTGTTATAACAACCCTGGTGTTATTTGAATGTGTTATAACAAGCCTGGCATTATTTTAACATGTTATAACAGCCCTACCGTTATTTGAATGTGTTATAACAAGCCTGGCATTATTTGAACGTGTTATAACAACCCTGGTGTTATTTGAATGTGTTATAACAAGCCTGCCGTTATTTGAATGTGTTATAACAAGCCTGCCGTTATTTGAACGTGTTAACGTTTTTGTGTCTTTCCTGGTGGGCTTGCCGTTGTTTCGCCTGCTAAGTCATCACCGCGTCACACACAACAGCGAGAGTAGCAGTAGAAGTTGTTCCTCAGAAGTTGAGGAACTAGGAATAACTTCTGCTTTTTGCACACGGCACCAGCAGCCCCCGAGCCGTGCTCCATCGCCCGGCCTGGGCGCAGGGCCCCTTTGATGCATGTTTTCTGTCGAAGCCCCTCTTAGCGCGCTTCGAATGTATAGCCTCGCATCAAAACCTGCACACGCAGAGAATCCTATTAATCCCGAACGATACACGGCGCCGCAGAAATAACGGGCCGTCTCGGGGCAGCCGCGCCGTCGTTTGATTCGCCGGATTCCCGTCTCTTCCCGACAGCGCTTTGAGGATGACTGAATTCGGGAGCGGCGGCGGCGGCTGTCTAATGACGACACCTTGATAGTCTTGACAAACTGGCTTTCATCGGCGTCGTTTCTTTTTCCGCGTTTTATTTATTTGTTTATTTTTTTTACGCGGGAGCCTCGCAGCGCCCGGGAGCCTCGCTCGACGACGGTGTGACGGGCCCCCATCGCTCCCTTATCAGCCCTACACCCACCGACTCGTAATTCCGCTTTCTTATTTACAGGCCTGTCAGGTTTAACGTAGCCAAGCCGAGGCGCGGCGCAACGTCTCTCTGAATTGCTGTTTTTATACCAGGGCAGACTTTGTTGTGATATCTGACTTGTCAGATGGTAATTATGGAAACCGGGGTGTGGAGGGTGGGGGAGGGGGAGGGGGTGGGGGTGACAGGGGCATACTTTATGGCTCATCACTGTGAAATTCATGTTTTTATTTATTCATATAAAATATAGCAATGTACTACCCATTCCATTTTCGCTGATTATTGCCCTGCAAATGTTAATAAAAAGGACTTTGTGTGCCGCAGTGTTTCGTAAAATATTCACATCATTTAATTTCAATCAGCTCTTTTGTTACATGTCCCCCCCCATGAGCACTTGAGTTAAACATTGTGAGATGTGTGACCTCACCTGTGCAAGGCTGGCGTGTACGTGTATTTGACGCCGACTGTTGTATTTCCCTTTAAGACCCAAGACCATGTGCTGTGTCTGGAGAGTGTGGTCCTGTTTTCGGTTAGTCGCGTACCGTGCCAGGAAAGACAGTGTCACGTTCGACGAGACAGAACTGCCATAATTTTTCCCTCCGGTGCTCACACGGTGAATCGGTATCGACGCAGATTCTGTGACCGAAAAAAGAATTTCGCCTCTCAGCACTTTGGCAGATAGAAAACTCCATCGGCTGACTTTAAGACCTCGCTTTCTGAAGTCATGTCTGGTGGAACTGTTTTCTCAGCAGTGGCTGGCAGCCGTCTTCCCAAGCAATTAATTTGTTTTGTTGCTTTTATGTTCCAGTGGTCAGCACGGTCGTCTGGTGTACTTACTCGTAATGTTTGTAGTCTGATATTTCAGCAGCGGTTTTTTTTTTTTAATCATTTGGCCGAAGTACTGAGGATGCGGACTCCCACTCAGACGCTCAGACGCTGCCAAGAGAAATATTTGCCCCCATTCAAGGTTACGCTCGCACGTGTTCGATGCGAGACGTGCCGGATATTACATGTTTGTTCCCGACCGTCAGTTGGCAGCGCTCTGCTGTTGGCGTTAAGCACCTCCGACTTTCAGGACGGGGAGAATATCGCAGGCAGCCAGGAGGAATATAGATTTGAGACAAAACATTACATTACATTTTACATTTTAGGCATTTAGCAGACGCTCTTATCCAGAGCGACTTACAAGATGTGCATAAATACATGGTAGGAACAATCATAGTTTGCGCAAGAGATCAGTGCAGTAATACAGCGATAGACATCGTTTGCAGGCAGCTGCGTACCATACCTGTATTACTGGGAAGGAAAAGGTTAGTAAATGTATTTAATTTTTTGAATGGAATAAGCAGGGATACATAGTGTTGAGCAAGTAGGCAGTGGTGATGCCCGGAGGGATGGGACAGTCAGTTTGCCAGAGGAGGCGGAGCAGAGGGGTCTGGCTGGGGTGTATGGTGTGATGAGTGACTGGAGGTATGGGGGAGCAGTACCTTGCAGCACTGTGATTCTTGTGTTTTATGGACTGTGCTGTGGAGTTAACTTGTACTTGTATTTCTCTAGCTAAAGAGAGATGGACTGGACTATGCCTCTTGCTTGCTTATTTTTCAGACTTGATCAAGTCCGCCTTTGTAAAAATATTTGCATTGCCAAATTATGCATGCTGCGTTTCGTGACTTAATATAATTCCATTGTACAAGGCCTGTTTCAGTTTTCATATTTGATATGCTTTTCTACAAATTTAGGGTGTGTTTAGTGTGCTCAGGTTATAACAAGCTTTTACTAAAGTCTTCCTTTGATGTGCATTCATTTTGTTTTTACTAGAATGAGTAATTGGATATATATTTTGGCATGTATATGCTGTTTTTAGTTTGTGTATTTACAATGTATGTAATGAAATAGAATTGAGATACATATGTCTATATTAGTGCCATCTGTATATTGCTAAATATAATATAAGATATTCTTAAGGCTTAAGAGTGTAGACACCCGCGGGCCTCCCCTGTGGTCTAGTGGTTTCAACATCCGATGCTGGCCATGGTGACCGGGGTTCGATTCCCCGTCGCGCCAGAGTCAGCTCTGGCCGGGAGTGCCACCGGGGCGGCAATTGGCTGTCTGCCCCAGGGAGGGGGAGGGAGGGAAGCTGACACAGTTCAGTTCTGTGCACAGGAGTGGTTCTGGGGTGCCGGAATTACAGTCGACAGCACGATGAGTGCTGTCTTGGAGGAGGCAGCGCTTCGCCATTATCACTGCCGGTTACAGGGCTACGGCAGCGAACTACGAGGGAGGGGATTGAACTAAGCACAGCGGGAGTAATTGGCTACCAAATTGGGAGAAAAACATGGTAAAATCGGAAAAATTTATTTGAAAAAAAAGTCATCTCCTCATTGCATTGATGTTATGAGGTGTGAAGAGTGATCTGGGTTCATTAATAACGGAGTGTCTTCATTTTTCATCTCACTTCTCTCTCTCTGGGCTAACGTTTGGACCAAGATTGAAGAACAGCTCAATAAAGAAAAGCTTGTTCTTTATCCTCTATGTGCATTTTTACTATATATATATCAATGTCCCCTATAAACGTATACAGTACTAATATATAGCCTCTCGCTAACCTTCTTGGGTAATTTGTTTGATCGTGGTTGTTCAGCAGTCACATGCTTGAATATAAGATGTTCCTGGAATTGCTGTGATGGGCCGTTTTTTTATTTTAAACAGATTTTTTTTGCACGATTATCTTTGAAATGGCAGCCTGACTAATGAATGTCATTGCAATTACAGACTTTATGATCCTCCCTTGCAGATGCCAGTGTGTGTGTGTGTGTTTCGTTTTTACATTAATTTATTTTACTTTTCAAACGGGAGAGGTTCTGCCACGACTCTTGGCCTCGGTTGTGCGTGACTAAGCTGGGTTGAGAACAAACAAACCCGTCATTACAGCAGGATGAAGACCAATGGCTAATGCTCCTTATTCCCTGATGGGTTTCATTTAAGCCCACAGCACACACACACACACTGCGTGCAAGTGAGTCTATGACTCTCTCCCTTTTAAAAATGGAAAAACGGGCCCCTGGGTGGCGCAGCCAGTAAAGGCACTCACCCGGAGTGCAGGTTTCCCACTGCGGCCGAGGTTAGTTCCCCTGGCTGCGACGGCCTGACTCTGGACACAAGTACCGTTCAGGGTGGCAATTGGCTGTCTGTCCCCAGGGGGCAGGGGGCAGGGGGAGGGAGGCCCCAATTAGCTCGCCGCAGTGCACAGAAAGCTTCTCTGGACGTATCGGAATCACGGTCGGTGCTCAGGCGGGTAACCATCTCGAAGGAGGTGGTTTGTTGTTTGTTGAAGGGGGATGGTTGGGTCAACAGAGGATAGAATTGGCCAGAAAATTGGGAGAAAAACAGGGGAAAAAAATCTGAAAAATAAAATTGAAAAGTAATTCTGCATTCGCTGTGAGAATAGGGTGTTGCCCCTCAGTTCCTCCCTTCAAATTAAACGGGTATCAAAACAAATTGGAATGTGAACATCTTAAACATGGGGTAATTCGATCAGGGTTGACGTGTCCAAAAAAAAAAAAAACAACGTTTTTTAAAACATCTTTGGGGAGTTGAGTTGGCGGAAGGTCTCTGTGTCTTGAATATGTCCCATCAGTGAAAAATGGGACAGTGAGGGAGGGAGGGGTCTGTGGCCACAGGGAAGAATGCGAAGAGAAATCGCTTCCCAATGAAGGGAGTTGTCAGTCTTACATTGATCATCACATGCGCCCTATCCGTGTTTGAGCCTCAGTTGACTTCTCTCTCCTCCCCCCCTCCCCAGGTATGGTGAGACAAACCGTCTCTATTTCAGTTATAACCTGGTAACGTATGCGAGTAAGAGTAACTCTGATTGGACATGACTTAACCGTTTGTTTGCTGTTCACTTCTGATTTTGTTTTTGTTGACAGCTGACACAACGATTAAAAAAATCATTTGCCAGGTTGCGGCGATTGGCTGTCCGCCCCAGGGAGGGGAGGGGAGCCGACGTGGCGTTCGCTGCGTATAGTGGCCCTGTAGTACCGGGTTACGGTCGGCGGCCTGCGGGTGCCGTCTCGTAAGAGGCGTCACTTCGCCTCGTCACTACCGGTCACAGGACTACGGCAGCGAACTCACATTACTAGGGGGATTGACGTAAAAATAGCGGGTCTAATTGGCTACCAAATTGGGAGAAAATGGGATAAAAAAAAAAAAAAAAAAAAACGCACCACACTTTGGCTGGTCCAGTGTGGTGTGCGCTGCCTGTCAGGGACGCGGATCGAAACCTGAGTCTCTACCAGACCGGCCCTGGTCGTCAGCCCCGATCGGAGGCGGCGTTTGGCTGTCCGTCTCCGGGGGAGGGGGGAGGGTGAGCAGGCACGAGTCCGTGGAGGAGCAGGACAAGGCGTCCGTGGTTGGGTTCTGCCTTGATAAAGGGGGTTCTATCGGCCCGGAAAGAGTGTCTCGCCCCGGAGGACGGGCGGCGGACTCGTGGGGGGAGGGTGAATTGAGATAAATAGAGGGTATAATTGACAACGAAATTGTTAAAAATTTGAAAGAAAATAAATAAATTATTAACCAGTGATTGCATCGGTAAACCGGAACATGTGAGTCCCTTCAATGATCCTTACGATAAAAGGAATTTGAATGTGGCAAGTTGGACAAAGATCTGTCCCGGCTGCCACACAGTAACACACAGCTGAGCTTGTGCCAAATCAAATCCACATTTTAAATCCTGCGGTGCCTCAATGGGCACTGCATGTGAACGGACTGCTTTTTGGAGAAAAACCCCCAGCATTCTTTAGTTTAGGATCATAAAGCATGAATCTCTTATTTTTAGAAGTCTAAATGATCTTGGACATTAACTCACTTTTCACTTTATCATGATAATTGCACACATGTACACTGCATTGAACGTTTGGCATGTTTGTAGCAGTGACCTGATTCTCCTGCACTGTAGCTTAGCAGTGTGTGTGCAGTGATTTTAGTTCCCCTCTCACTTCAGTGTGCAGTGATTTCAGTTCCTCTGATTTCAGTGTGCAGTGATTTTAGTTCCTCTGACTTCAGTGTGCAGTGATTTCAGTTCCTCGCTGCTTTCAGTGTGCAGTGATTTTAGTTCCTCTCTAATTTCAGTGTGCAGTGATTTTAGTTCCTCTCTGATATCAGTGTGCAGTGATTTTAGTTCCTCTGATTTCAGTGTGCAGTGATTTTTGTTCCCCTCTGATTTCAGTGTCTCCTGACATTGAGCTTCAGTGATTTAGCGAATAGTTAAATTGAATAGTTGGCCCATAACAACCAACGCCACAGAAATGAGACTTCTATAAAAGCCAAATGTGATTGCTCTGATTCATGTATTTTCTATTAGCTTTGGGCCTGCTGCTGCCTTTGAAGTTACCTGAATGCTAATGCTACCAGCAGTTGAGATGCCTGGCCTCACGATATAGATAGGATCTTCAAAATCATATTGTACAATAAATGAAACAAACAAAAATCAAACATTTTAAAATACCCACCCTTATTTCCACTCATCAGATGGGGTATTCTGGGTAAAATCTTTAATGGAATACGTTGAGTATATGTTTGAAACATTTTGATGGCTGAGATCAACCCACCGTCCCTTTCCTAGATCTGAGGTAGGTCTGGGCTGTGCCTTTTAAGTTCACAAGAAGAGGAAGGGAGTTATCGGAAGACACTTTACTCTGTGATCACGGCAGGAGTCCAAAAAGGGTGAATATTCTAAAAAAGTAACGTTGTCATTCTTCCTCTTCCTCTTCCTCTGCTGGCCGCGGGGCTGAGGGCGTTGGAAAGTGCGTAAAACTGCGTGAAGTGATTCTGTTGCCATGACTATGACCGCTGGCCTGCAGCTGCCACAACACAGCACCTGGGCCTGCTTTGCCCCGCAGAAAACATGAAAGTGATTCCATTGACACACACACACACACACACACACACACACACACATTGACATCACACACACACACACATGTGCACACATTGGCAAGGAAAGGGTTACAATAACAGTCTTATATATTTTCTATCTGCATGTGTTCCCCAGCAGTTCAACATGTTTGAATGTTTATTTCTGTTGGGAGTAACTCACCAATCACCGGATTTGCATTTTTGTTGTTTTTTTTGGTCGGCTAACATCAAAGTGAATTATGACCCCGTATGACTGGGCAGCTGCAGTGAGTTTGACGTATAAATACGCAATTTTATAGTTTTATTTTTTTATTTTTTTTATTCAGAGGCCTGTGTTGTGTACTGCTGCTGGTGTTGTGCGACCCCAGTAGGGTTGCCCAGTAGAGTGGAAAGTGACCCCGGGGCCTCCAGTCACACACACACACACACTTTAAGGGTTGAGGCCTAGCACTGGTGACAGGCAGCACCCCCAGGACACACACTGAGCTTTACCGCAGACATGGCTTACCAGAGGCCTTGTTTCCCAATGTGGAGGATTATGGGCTTTCGCAAAGAATAGTGACAAATACAGTAATAATTTAAAAAACGATAACCCTTATAACAACGATAATGATGATTTAGTAAACAGTGTGGTTCTGTGTGGCTCAGTTGGTAGAGCATGGCGTTGGCAACGCTTAGGTTGTGGGTTCAATGCCCACTGGAACCACATATACTGAAAAATGTATGCATTCACTACTGTAAGTTGCTTTGGATAAAAGCTTCTGCTAAATGGTGTATATATATATATATATATAAACAATTTATCTTATTGTAGGTAGCCATTGTTACTGTTATTAAAGCCCTTTAAATATATTCTGCATTTCTTATCAAAATGGGACCTTTTTTTTTTCCTTTTTCGTGATCTTTTGTATTTCCAAACAAATATAAATACAGTATATTTTCAAGCCGGGTCACCATGTTTGTGGGTCCAGTAAATGGTTCTGAATCGAGTTGAACCAAACTGAGCGGACGTCTCCTTGTGTGGGCCCTCTGGTGTAGTCAGCTCTGGGGAGGGGTGAAGGCAGCACGCGTGATGCTTGCGGAGTTAACTACCTTTGGATTCATGCTACAGGGGTAATAACAGAAATCACGTTTACGGACGGGCGTGCGTGATGCGAGCCCCAGGCTTGGTTTGCGAACGTAACTATAAATCGCTGGTGCTTGTGTAGCGGATGGGCTCTGGTACGTGAGCACCCGCTGCAGAGAGACGTGGATAAGAGTGTGATTAGTTCCCGGAGTTAGGGACTTGAGTCTTTAGCTCGGCGAGCTAAATCGCTCTCTTGTCGCGTCAAAGTTCCTCAGTTCGAAACTCGCTGCGGGCAGAACCAGCCAACAGTTACACTTGCCTTTCAGGCGGCTAGAGGCAGCTCCCCCATACCTCCAGACACTCATCACACCCTACACCCCAGCCAGACCCCTCCGCTCCCGCCTCCTCTGGCAAACTGACTGTCCCATCCCTCCGGGCGCCCGGCAGCCGCTCCTCGCGGTCTTGCCTCTTCTCTGCGATCTTCCGCAAGAGAATCAAAACCCACCTTTTCAGACTCCACAACCACTGCATTCTGTACATCTAGCCTATTGTCATCACCACTGCTGACTTGCTCAACACTTCTTGTATATGCATCCCTGCCTTCTCATTTAATAAAAAAAAAAATATATATATATATTACTAACCTTTTCCTTCCCTGTGTTACAGGTATGGTATGCAGCTGCCTACAATGATGTCTATCGCTGTATTACTGCACTGATCTCGTGCGCAAACTATGATTGTTCTTACCATGTATTAATGCACATCTTGTAAGTCGCTCTGGATAAGTGCTCTGCTAAATGCCTAAAATGTAAATGTCAAATGTAGCGTAAATAAGCATACCTGTGCATTCCTTGGCCTTTCGTGTGTCTGGCTCTGCAGCCATGTAGAAAGTTCGTTACCACTGTGGGATTACGCGCGTCTCACATTAGGGAGGCTTCGAGGCCAGACAGGTTTAGTGTTTTGTTTATAGTTTACGATCTCCGCGCACTATTCCTCGTCTGTGCCGTGCCGTGCTGCGATTCGATTTTTTGATTTGATGCTGTCGTTGATTCGAGTCGAATGACCTGTAATACAGTTTAGCAAAATGCAATGCCATTTTGAACAGGACAATCTAAACGTTTCTAGGTGTTGATGATATTCTCCTTTGCAATTACGTGCCTCGCACGGTGATGGTGAGTGGAATGTTGTTACCTACAAAACAATATTGGCTAAAACGGGTTGAAGAGTCTCAGATCTCATATTTCTTGTATTGAGCAGTCTCCCATAAATGCAATTTTCTGGGTCAGAGATTGTTTTTGTTCATCACCTACCAGATGTTGAATCCATACAATAATGTCTACTTTATTTATTTTCTCTGTCTCTCTCTCTTTGGCAACACGGGCATTTTAAAATATGAGTTTTATTAAGTTTCAATGCTCAGCTGTTTCGATGGGGCCGCTCCATAAATCACTGCAAAATTGCCATATGCCAGTTTGCCTTTTTGGGGAACTGGAGTGCGGGCGCATGTTAAAGAGGGCTTGTTCGGTTTTTTTGGTGTGTGTGATTTATGCAAACCGGGATAAATGATGCACAGCGAATTGGCTTCGTTTTTGTGGAGTGGCGCTTTTGAAAATGCAAAATGGATTAGTCACCGGCTTCTAGAAAAACTGTGGTAATGTGTCTCTTGCCCCCCCCCCCCTCCTCTTCCAAAAAACCACAACCATTAAGCAGTGCACTCCCAATAATGTCTAGGATGACTCAAGATGCACTGTCTTGCCCTGATTTTTTAGCTCGCAAAACCTTCTGAAGACAAACAGGGGTGTTCCTATGAATCACCGGTGGTCACTTCTGGGAGAAATCATTCATTCTGTGTGGCTCAGTTGGTAGAGCACGCCGTTGGCAACACTTTGGTTGTGGGTTCAGTCCCCACTGGGACCACATATACTAAAAAATGTATGCATTCACTACTGTAAGTCCCTTTGGATAAAAGCATCATGCTAAATGGCATATCTTATATTATTATTCGCAGGAAGCTGTCTCTGGAAGTTTATCGTTGGACACAAAATGGTGGATTTGACGGAAGGGTATGCGATCTTGAAAGCCAAATCACACTCACAACGCAAACCAATATTTTTAGATTTTCATCACAATCAGGAAAAAGCCGTTTTTCAGTAAGTAAATTTGATATAAGGTTTGTTAAGCCAATAAACCGTTCCTCAAAATCCGTTCCTTCTTCCAAGTCTGCTCACGATGTCCCCTCTTCTTGTGATTCTGTCCGTTAATCTGCCGGCCTGCCTGTTTTGAGTGTCTGTCCTGTCAGTCTGTGACTGCGTGTCTGCGTGTTAGAGCAGGCCGTCCTTCCCCGCGGGGCTCACGCTGTCCGTCTCTTCCTTTGGCAGGTGTGGACGAGAGGGCAAGCCAGGTGACGTGGGCCGCAGGTGGCCAGCCCAGTCCCTCCTTCCAGTCCTCCAGGGTAAGAGCCATCCCTCCAGGGGCTCCGTGGCCCCCAGCCTCATTCTCACCCCCCCGTAAACTCACTCCCCGTGACTCGGGCAAATGTGTGCACAGTAACAGAGCAGGGTTCCCACTCAAATCAAATTTTCGTTCTCCATGACATTTCAATGACAAATTTAAGGTTTTCAATGACTTTTCTTTTGGTGACTGATGCAAAAATGCAACTTTCATAGCTTAACATGTTTTGTTGCCAGTGCAACTACACATCTCGTTGTGTGTGTGTGTGTGTGTGTGTGTGTGTGTGTGTGTGTGAGTGAGAACAGCCGTGGCAGGTGGCAACAATGGTGACAGGGGAACAGACATTTTGCGGTAACGTTATTGGAAAAGAAGAAGAAGAATTTTTTTTTATATATATATATATGTATATACACGTTACATGGAATCAAAAATTTCCATGACATTTCCATGACTTTCCATTACAATAATTTTCAAGGTTTTTCCATGACGTGTGGGAACCATGCAGTAATTCTTTACATTTAATTTAAAGCAGATTGTTATTGTAACATGTACATCTACACAGCTGCTGACATTTGGTTACGGTTTCTCTCTCGAAAGAAAGAGGAACTGAGCTTGTCTATTAGGAACGCACTGGAATGCAGGTTATTAAAATCTTAGGGACACAAAGCTCATTTTGAAATGACCAGGAACTAATTTTTTTAACCAGAATTTATTTTTAATTACCCCAAATAATTGTTTGTAGATTTCGCCACGTAGTGGAGTAGTCATAGGCCTTTGTTATTTTATTCATAAACATGACATAACCACTATTTTAAATGTTTTGTCTTTTAAAATCCAATTACATTTCCATTTTTACAGAAAGTAGAAGAAAACCCACCAAGGGTACATATATTTTTCTTAAATATGTCATGGAATTGTATCATTTGCACTGAAGTGCATTTAAACCACACACTCTCGTAACGTGACATGAAGGCTTCTGAAAAGCACCCGGGCCCAGAAGGCAGAACATCTCCACTACATTTGTTTGTTTGTTTTGCTTCTATTTTTTTTTGTGCTTCGATTGCTCTTGCCTCCCCCTGTATGAATTTAGTTTAACGTCAATCTCCTGTCGCCATTCATTAGACGTCAGTTAAATGTCAGAGTCGCGCACGGCCGGACGGATTGCCTTGTTTATTCTCCAGCGCCCTTCCCGAACGAACGAACATCCGCGGGCCACGGCTCCTTCGGCGGACTTGTTTTGAATCTCAAGATCGAGACGCTTGATACCGCTGCCCCGGGCGCATATAAATCAGCGTTTCTGACATGGCGAGGGACGGGCGTCGGCGAACCGACAGATGTTCTCGCCTCCGCGCGGCACACGCTGGGGCCAGCGCCGGAGAATTGGGCTTATTTAAGCGGGTCTCACAGGATGCGCGTTCGACAGGATTACTCACATTTGAATATTCAAAACACGACGGAAAATAATCAGATGGATAACGCGCAAATCTCTACAAATAGCACACAAAAAAACCTGTTACTTTTAGTTGGTTTGCTTTTTTTTTTTTTTTTTAGCGCAACTTTTTATTTAATTTGGTCTGCTTGATTATGCAGATTTTAGGACTTTTATTCAGGTGCGATTCCAGGATTTGACCTTTAGGGGGGCTCGGCCCCCAATGAGAATGTGAGATGTACACATGTGAAGCACAAGCCTACGTTTTTCATTCATTTACTGTTACATTCCCCAAAAAATAAACACCACAATGGTGGTCACGCAAAATGTAAATACCAATCTCTATCTGTGGTATTTTTTAAAATAGATTAAGTGAAAATGTTTTTTAGAAAAGAATGACTAAACATTTTCAGGGGGGCTGAGACACACAGCAGCTGCTGCATGGTAGTCATTGTACATTTAGCAGTGTGTTGTACATAACTCTCAGTGCTGTAGTTAACACGTGGGTATGAGATGTGTGCTGTGACTGCAAATTACACAGTCATACATTTTACATTTCAGGCATTTTTAGGCCTTTAGCAGACGCTCTTATCCAGAGCAACTTACAATAAGTGCATTTAAAATGGCAGGGAATAATCACAGCTAGTGCAAGAGATGAGTGCAGCAGCAATACAACAGATGCCATCGTAGACAGATGCAAGCACGGCACACCTATAAAACAGGGAGAGAAAAGATAGTGTATTTGTCTCAGGTATCCTGCAGACTGCAGCAGGTTTTCCTCCCAAGATTTGTTTCTATCTTGCCCCATCCATTTTGTCCTCTGTTCTGACATGTTTTCCAGTCCCTGAAGCAGAGAAGCATCCCCATAGCATTAGGCTCCCGCCACCATGTTTCACAGCAGGGAGAGTGTTCTTGGGATGATGCGCAGTGTTAGGCTTGTGTCAAACATAGCACCTAACGCTGATGCCAAAAGGTTCAATCTTGGTCTCATCAGACCATAGAATCTTCCTTCCACTAGGTTTGACACTGTCTGTTCTTATACATGCCCTACCATAAAGTGCAGATTTGTGAAGCACCCGGGCTATTGTTGTCCCATGAACAGTTTCTCCTACCTCTGCCATGGAAGACTGTAACTCTGTCAGAGTTGCAATAGACCTCTTGGTGGCCTCCCTAACAAGTGCCCTTCTTGCACAGATGCTCAGTTTTAGAGGAAGGCCTGTTCTTGGCAAATTTTGTTGTGCCATATTCTCTCCATTTCTTTATGATGGACTTAACGGTGCTCTGGGGGATATTCAAAGTCTTTGAAATCTTCTTATGTCCGTCCCCTGATTGGTGCTTTTGACAAACCTTTTCTCAGATTTGCTTTGAATGTTCTTTGGTCTTCATGATGAAGCTCTTGTTTGGAAATGCACCAACCAACTGTGGGACCTCTCACAGACTTAATTTGAAATCATTTGAAACACCTTAATTGTACACAGGTGGACTCCAATCAAATAATTATGTGACCCCTGAAGACAATTGATTGCACCAGAGTTTATTTAGGTGTGTTTTAGCAAAAGGGGTGAATACTTATAGAATCAATTATTGTCTAATTAATTAGTGAGAGGCTTGAGTTTTTTTTGTTTTTGTTTGACCTTATAGGGTATTTTGTGTTAATCAGTGGCAAGAAATCTCAATGAAAACCATTTTGGTTCCATGAAGTAAGAAAATAAAATGTAAAAAATGCCAAACCAAAGGGGGTGAATACTTTTTATACCCACTGTATATATACAGCATATACTGTACATATATACATATATATATGCTGCCAGGATGCACCACAATGTAAACTGTTCATCTAATAACTTAACTGCTCCTACTGTTCAGCACCACACATGAGTTGATGGCATCTGCCTGTTTACTTCAGTACTTGGCACAGCCACACATCTTTGATGTAATTCGTTTTGATAAAAATATAATTTGATTTCCAAATATTTCATGGTCGTTCCATTGCCTTTTTTGCACACCAGAAAGGATTTAATTAAAGCAGGGACGGGCTCTTTTTGTGTTTGCAATGAAAAAAACTAGTCCGGTGACATTTATGGTTCCAAAGTATTTTTTGTAACAAAGATAGTTTCCCCCCCTCTTCCCTTCTTACGCCTCTTTCCCTCATTTTTTGTACAAAAAACATTTTCTTTTGCCCTCTCTATATTTGGTGTCTTTGTGCGAGCCTTGGCTTGATTTTTGAGAATATTTCCAGCGTCCTCTGAGTACGAGCGCATTCAATCGAAAGCAAAGACAGAATGGTTGCCCCCGTTCTTTGGCAAGAAAACTGAAGGCTCGCGGTGAATGGGAACGGCGGTGAACGTGGTGCTTCCTCCAGCACCGTGCATTTGTGTCACCTCCAAATTGCTGTCTGTTCCAAGTTCATCGGGGGACACCTCGCCGCGTGCGTTATCGAGCCGGCTTTTGCCGACGGATTAGATTTATTTGATGTATCAGGGGGAGGTGTACACGGAGCGAGCGCATTATTCGCGTGTCTGCGCGACTGCCGACTTCTTCCTCTTTGATTATTTTTTGTAAAGTGTTCCCCCGCCGACTCTGCCACCTCTTTCGTCTTAGTTTGCGGGAGTGTAGCACGTCTCGCCCGTTAAGACCGTCGCGAGCATCAGCTGTTCATTACCGCTAGCTCCCCGTTTTGGCGCTGCGGCGCTCTGTAGCCGCGGCAGTTTGAGAGCGGACAGGAAGCAGCGCTCGGCGCGTGAAGGACTGCCCGAGGAGGATTGGTAGTGCGACCTCTGGAGCCAGCGCTATTTATCCATGTCTGCGAATGCGAGAGAGACGTTTGAGAAATCAGTCGGTAATCAGTCTGTCTTCTCCTCTTAGCGGAGGAGAAGCCTGTCAGTCGCAAACAGGCCCCGGGGGTTATCTGGGATCTTCTTTTTACCAATTGCCTATTTTTACCGAATTATTTCACCGAATTATTGTTTCGCTCGTGTGTTTGCTGAGCTGTAACAGTCATTTACATTTTTACATTTTAGGCATTTAGCAGACTCTTTTATCCAGAGCGACTTACAAGATGAGCATTTATACATGGTAGGAACAATCATGGTTCGCAAGAGATCAGTGCAGTGATACAGTAATAGACATAAATGTTGGCAGCTGCACACCATACCTGTAACACCGGGAAGACAACAGTCATCGTGTCTTGGCTTTACTCTGCCTTCGCCCTGCTCAGTTTGTGAGTGGGCTGCTTGCAGCGGTTTAATCATCACAAAATGGATCGTTAGGGTCCCACATGCTAATTAGTCAATTGGTCAAGCCATGTGCACAGTCTGCACTGTGACAATGCACTGATGCACTGAGCCAGGCCACAGTGTTAGGGGGCCTTTGGGCACAAGCCTGCAGGGACAGATGAGGCAGTCCTGATGACCACTGCTTTTAATACATCTTGGACACACAAGGCATTTTCAAACAAAAAAGAAAAGCAGCGAAGGACTGAGTGGTGGAGTTATGATGAATTCTCCGTGTGGGTGTATTGTATTTAAGCGTTAAACCTGATTGGTTTCGTCACTGTAAAGGGGTGTGCTGTGATGAGGAGGCAGGTGAGGATGAGGATGAGGCGCGGTGGGCGAGGGATGAGGAGACAGACGCAGCATCTCCCTGAAGCCTTTTTCAGTCTCTCAAGAGCTTGTTTCCCTCTCTCTCCCCTCTCCTCTCTTCTCTCTCCTTTCCTCTCTCTCTCCTTACTCTCTCTCACCTTTCTCTCTTTCTCTCTCTCTCTCCAATCTCTCCTCTCCTCTCCCCTCTCTCTCCTCTCACATCCCTCTCCTCTCTCTCTCCTTTTCTCTCTCCTCCCTCTCCCTCCCCCTCTGTGTGATTAACCCGCCGTGGTGCCTTGGCCGAGAGCCGCCGCTCTGTGAGCACTGGGCAGCTGTGGCCCCCGGGGGCCTACGTCTGACAGGTGGGGCCCGAGCCCACCATCACCACGGGACCTCCCCCCTTCACACCAGACTCCCAGCCCCCTCTTATCTGTCACTGCCCCGACACTTCACACAGCTTCACCTGGGACCCCCCCGCTCTGAGCAGAAAGAGCACTTTTTAAACGGCGGGGAGAGGGGGGGAGTGAGCCGTGCCTCGCCTCCTTAAGCGCTGATGTGACAGCTCTGTATCCGGCGGTAACGGGGCCCTTTGGTCAAAGTGACAGCGTGCGTTACGGGCCCGCAGCGCTGCGGAATGATGAATGCCCCGTTACTGATGATCTCATAGTCCCAGAGGAGCGAGGGCCGTGGCGAGCGCGCTTTCCTCCCGTGAGCCCCCGACATCATTCTGCAGCCCCGCCGCCCGTCCTCATCCTCCTCTTCCTCTTCCTCCTCTTCCTCTCCGCCCGCCGGCGGGAAGGCAGGACGCAGAGGGAAGCGTCAGCGATGCGATTAAGAAGCTATTTACACCCCCCCTCCTTTAATTTCAATCAAATGAAACATTCTCGATAGCGTTTAAGGAAATGATCCCCATGCGTTATTTGTAGCTTGTGAGGGTCTGGTTTGCCCTGGTTTATTTGTCGTTGTCGTCGCTCGCCTGCTAGCTCCTCTCGCAGGGGTGCTGTTTTTAACGAGCAGGTCCACACCGTTATTAACTAAAAAGACGGCTCGGCAGAAACACAAAAGGGGGGTCTCTACGGACCGGCCTGCAGGCCCATGAAACGCTCGGCAGGCCTTGAAACCACTGCATCACCCTCTGTCTTATGGTAACAAAACATTGTAGACTGGTAATAAAGTTGGCTGTGTGTTGAATGTGAAATCTGTGGGATTGTGGGGGTGGGCAAAAGTCCCTAGAAATTCACGGCCCCTCTGATAATTTTTGTGGTTTTTTTCAGACATACATAACGACCATACACATATGACTAACCTATACAAACACCCAGAACTCAAACACTACAGACACACTCTCACCACAGTCAACACTACATATTCACACCATGTCATGTGTCAAAAAGCTCATGAGAAGAAAATTGAAAGAAAGAAGTAAAGTATAGTACCAGGTCATTACTGATGGGACATGTTTGACTGGAGTGTAGGAGGACTTTCACAAGGCGCTGCTCCCTCAGTATCCTGTTCCAGGAGACGTCCGGTTTTTGAAAGACCGCGCTGTGACCGATGTTTAGACCAAAGCCACGGAACAGATAGCGGTCATGAAAGGCCATTTCTCAGCCGCAGTGGAAAGTGAAGGTTTTTAGAAGCCACAAGCTCCATGGGATGTGTGTGTGTGTGTGTGTGTGTGTGTGCCTGTGCGTGTTTGTGTGTGTGTGTGTGTGTGTGTGTGTCTGTGTCTGTGTGTGTGTGTGTGAGTGTGTGTGTGCACCTGTGTGTATGTGTGTGCCTGTGTGCCTGTGTGTGTGTGTGCACCTATTTTTTTAATTTGACATTATAGAATATTTTGTGTTGATCAGTGGCAAGAAATCCCAAATTAAATCCATTTTGATTCCATGAAGTAAGAAAATAAAATGTGAAAATGCCAAAGGGGGGGGTGAATACTTATTGTGCGAATGAGAGATGCAGCGCTGTTTCAGGGGACAGTTGGCCAATTGCGTTCTCACTCGCGGTACTTAAGAGGAGTGTCATCACACTCAATTAAGGGATGCTGCCTAATAATGTCTTTAATACTCTCTGTGATCTCTCTCTCCCCCCCCCTCAGGACTTTGCAGACAGCCCTCATTACGGTGATCAGTTGAGTGACGGTCGATTAGGGGCCCGTGAAGGATTGTCCCCAACACCTTTTATGAACTGCGGGATCATGGGTAAGTAGGCGATACGCATCCAGTCCCCGCTCTCTCTCTCTCTCTCTCTCTCTCTCTCTCTCTCTCTCTCTCTCTCTCTCTCTCTCTCTCTCTCTCTCTCTCTCTCTCTCTCTCTCTCTCTCTCTCTCTCTCTCTCTCCCTCTCTCTCTCTCTCTCTCTCTCTCTGTCTCTCTCTCTCTCTCTCTCTCCCTCTCTCTCTCTCTCTCCCTCTCTCTGTCTCTCTCTCTCCCTCTCTCTCTCCCTCTCTCTCTCTCTCTCCCTCTCTCTCCCTCCTCTCCCCTCTCTCCCTCCCTCTCTCTCTGCCCGAGCACTCATCCCTCTCTCTCCCTCTCTCCCTCCCTCCTTCCCTCCTTCCCTCCCGATCTCTCTTCCTGTGGTGACAGTCTTCCCCTCTCTCTCCCTCTCTCCCTCCCTCCTTCCCTCCTTCCCCCCCGGGGTTGAAGTCACACCATCAGTATGATTTTCCATCACAAAAGAGCATCTCCCAGCGATCACAAATGCCACTGGCAACCAGCGATGGCAGAAAGGATTATTTTAGGAGATGGAAAGGGGGGTATAACAAAGACAACAGATGTGCCAAAGTTGATTAAACCCTTGATAAACCAAACCAGCAGCTTTAGCTAACCTTTTTTTCCCTTTTTCCATGAACCGTATACAAAAACAGGTAAATTGAGAAGATGGAATATAGTCCTCCTACCTGTTTGAGCTCCTGTGTGGCCAGATTAGGAGGTGTGTCCATTGCTCTGATGTGTCAGATGATAAACTATGACACAAAACTCCACAAAAGTACAACCTCTGCCTCACAAAACCGGACCAACCTTCTAGGGATGAAATAATATATTTATATATTTGTATTTCTCTAAATTATCCTGATGATCAAATGTTGTAGGTAGTATTGCTGAGGTATGCATTCTCCCCACTGCACAAATGTGTGCAGAACATCTTTTATTTATTTTCAAAACCAGTGCAAAAAAATAATCCAGACAAATTTATTTAAATCAGATTGATTTAACATCATTATGAAAAAAAAAAAAAGATGGTACAGCAACAGGCAGACGTGTGTTGTGCATATTCACCGTTAAACCAGGTGTAGGGGGAAGAAGGGAGAATAAGATTATCAGTGTGTCTGGGGCAAAAGCACAGGAAGCACTGCAGTCATCACCCGTACATATTTATTTATTTTGTACGATTGAGAGATAAGGGCAGATTAAGGTTATTTATTGACGTCGTTATGCGTCGGCGCCATTGTGTCCTCTCGGCTCCTGACACTTTTACGGGCGGGCGGATCCGGGACTATTGTGGGTCTGCCCTGGATACCGGTTGCCATGCGAGGTGGTTCGTTTACAGATGGCTTGCTGCTGATTCTGAGAGATGATTGAAACAATGTTATCTCTCTGGCTATTGATCACAGGTTGTGTGTGTGTGTGTGTGTGTGTGTGTGTCTGTGTGTACATGTGTCTGTGTGTGTGTGTGTGTGTGTGTGTCTGTGTGTGTGTGTTTGTGTGTGTACATGTGTCTGTGTGTGTGTGTGTGTGTGTGTGGGGTGTGTGTGTGTGTGTGTGTGTGTGTACATGTGTGTTTGTGTGTGTGTGTGTATGTGTGTGTGTGTGTGTGTGTGTGTGTGTGTTTGGGGGTGTGTCTGTGTGTGTGTGTGTGTGTGTGTGTGTGTACATGTGTCTGTGTGTGTGGGGGGTGTGCGTGTGTGTGTTGTGTGTACATGTGTGTATGTGTGTGTGGGGGGATTGTACTTGTGTGTGTACGTGTGTGTGTCTGTGTGTGGGGGTATGCGTGTGTGTGTGTCTGTGTGTGTGTTTGGGGGGGTGTGTGTGTGTGTGTGTGTGTATGTGGTTTGTGTGTGTCTGTCTGTGTGTGTGTGTGTGTGTGTGTGTGTTGTTGTGTGTGTGTTTGGAGCGCACAGGGGGTGTATTCTTCATTCTCAGTGACTCTGGGGTCCAATTATGCTTATAAGTAGCAAAATATGTAAATGATGTGCTCGTGCCAGGGAATCAGGCGATGTGAGTGTGCGTGTAAATTGCCTACGCTGATCTGAGGCTGGGATTGGAAGGTGAGGCTCGGTCTTCAAATGGAATTTCGGCCGGGAATATCTGGGATTTACATGGAATTATGGATTTTCCAAACGAACGGATCCATTTAGCCCTTAAAGGTTTATTATTACGCGACAATTAAAGGGGTGGGACACGAGGTGCAATGTAATACAATTAAGCACAATCGCACGGGCACTTTTCAAAAGGGAACCTCCAATCCAGTCTCCGTGACCTAATTTTGTGTGATCTCAGCATCGCCGTTTTAAGACAGAGAGCCTTGGTTAATCTAAGTGGATTACCCAGACCCAAATCCCCACCAGTGGTCTGCGGTTTCTTAAGAAAAAAAGAGAAATAAATAAATAAGTAAAAGGATGCAGGTGCAATTGTCCCCCTTGCGTTAGTTTGTGCGTGGGATCTGAGTTGCATTGGAAAAAAGATACAAATGTTAAGCGGCATAAATGTCTTCACAAGAAAAAGGGGAGAAGCCTGCCGAGTTTGATTGTAGTTATTTAACGTGATGCGATTGTCTGGTAAAGAAGGTGGTGGGGTTCGGGGGTCGTTAAAGGATTATTATTTCCTTACCTGAAGCGGGCCCTCCACAGGTAAATATGTGAGAGGGCGAGTCGAAGCAGATCTCGCGAGACCGTTTTTCCTGCATGCGCCCTCGGGATGCGAGACCCGGCCAGGAAAGCTCATTCGCAGCGCTTTTCGAAAAAACATCTAAATCAGCTTTAGTTCAGATGAGAAATCTTTCCTCTTAAGAAGTGCTTAGTGGATGCAAAGCCTGCTAGCCGTTGTCCTGATTATGTTTTGTGTGGTTGTGTGTTTTTGAAAAAATATATACTTGTATTTCACGGTTTTGATCAGAGCGCTAAAGAATGGAAGTTGTTGGCCCCCGCTACATCGTATAACAAAATTGACGTATAGCATGTTGAAAACAGCTTGGGGTTATTTAAGGTCAGCCATTGTGTGTGATAATGAACTTGTTTTCTTATTTTTTTTGAGTGCCCAGCAGATGGCTGGTAACGACTGCTTATTTGACACAATATTTTAATCACTGGGATTGCTCCCAATGTTCTTTACGACTTTATGAGAAATTGCGCTTCGTTTCAAAGGTCGTGTTACATCTTGCCATGTCGATTTTGGCTTTGAAAAGCAGCGCATTTCTTAAAGGCTTGGAATTACAAAATCATTCATTCATAACACAATTAAAAACAATGATAATTTGATTAATAATACTTTGCTTAATTCATATCAGAATGAGCTTAAAGTCCACCCTTAAATATAATATATATGTATATATACAGTAGGCTCCATTTTTATTCATACCCTTGATAAAGATGAACAAAAGATACTGTATAAAATAAATGATATAAGCCTACTGTATATATACACACACACATATATATATATATATATGAATATATGTGCATTAAAAAATAAAATGACTCAACACAGCATCTCATTTTCTTGCTCCCAGTCTTTCTCTTACGGGTGAAACCTGTCAGTTCCTGTTTGAAGAGACAGGATTATCCTGCGGGGTGGGACGGCCGCTGACTGGTTGGCGATGACACCGGCCGCCCCAGCCCCTTGCCCCCCTCCTGCCCCTGCGCCCCCCCCCCCCTGCCCGTCGGCCCCCAGGGCCCTCGTCCCATGTCGGCGCAGGCCAGGGGGTCAGCAGGCGTGGGGAACACGTGCGCCAGTCCCGCTCAAATCCTCTGAACTCGCAGCCCCAGAGGATTGTGGGTCGGCACGTGTTACCCGCGCCGCGGCTCAGCGACCAGAGTGAGCCGCCTGGAACCCCCCGCGCGTCCGCTAACCACGCTCTCCACCAACGATACATCACTACACCGGCACCAGCCCCACAGAGCTGTCAGCAGAGTGTCAAACAGCTTTAATACGACACTTTTTAGACATTTTATTTAAGCATTGAATGTGATTTACCCTAATAAATTCTATTAAATTATTACATTAAGAGTAAAATTTGAGTTTTGTGACGAAATACTTTATTTTCCAATGAACCCAATCACCGGATGGCTTTCAAAGGGCAGGTTTATAAAGGCTTGGCATGTCCCACCATGCCCATTCCCTGGGTTTTTGTGTTTCCCCACCTCTGTTTCCTCTGAGAGGGCCGAGCTCCACCCTTCATAAAAATGGTCACAGCTCATTTAAAGTTCTCGAGCGCGTCTGTGACTCACGCGGAAGGCGCTCGGTAAAGGGTACTCTGGATGCGTTGTTTAAAAGAAGACAGTTTTGATTCATTTAAATCCAGATTTAGACTAAACACCACCAGCGCACGCAGATGACAGGTTTTCCCTCTGCGGCGTGTGCAATGTTTACTGGTCAAACACATTACGATCACAAAGACAAATAGGCTCAGTGTTATGATTGCCAGGAATACACCAATGACTGACCCAGGAGTGAAGCAATGCAGCGTTAATATGATATATGCCATTTAGCAGACGCTTTT